>OZ010739.1:7275163-7340163 GCA_963932295.1 Tipula lateralis | reverse complement strand
GTCATATTCTTCTGAAACATGCCAAATAAGACAATATCACCATAGAAGAAATGCGGAAGGAGGAATGACATATAAACATTCTCTTTTTCAAATGACTATCCGTAAACCCTACCACTTTACGGATAGTCAGTTTAAAAAGAGAATGTTTATGTCCTACCTCTATGGAACACCAGTTGTCTTATTTGGTATGTGTGAGGAGAATATAACGATAAAATCAGGGAAATACATCAAGTATTTCGAGATTTTTGACAAACCTCTTAACAATTAATATGTAGATGTGATCTGTGTACCTAAGTTGAAAGATGGTGTCTAACTTTAAAAAGAGGAATACCGCCAGAACGCTTGTTTTATTTAAACAGAATAATCAAGTGGAACCATTAGATTCGCTTCTAGTTTTTTCTATGATAGTTTAATTATTTTAAAATTTGCACTACTCCTTGCATAATGGCATTTTCTCGTAAATCGAAAACTACTTTGAAAGTGATGAGAGCTTCAACTTAAGCATCAAATTTTAAACTTTAATTATTTTGTAATTATTATTTTCAAACCTGAATTTTATAAAAATATACAGATTTATTTATGTTTATCTTTAGATGACGGCTGGAATTTCATCCCCGACAATGGTGACTCCAAGTCGCAGTTTTCAATCATTTTCACGATCTCAAGATGGAGCGGCACCCACACCACAGCAAATAAGTCGAATGAGTTTATCGCCACTAGACACATTTGCCTTTCAGACTCCGTCAAACTCATCTCAATCTACTTCTCCATCATCCTCAGCCCCAAATACTCCAACTAGTAATGCTGGCAATGGATCACAATTGTATCAAAGGCCGTCTACATTACATGGTCTAAAACATAAATTGCATACAACTGGATGTGGAACTGGAAAGACGATACACTCGAATAGTGGAACAACAATATCTAATCGACGAAAATCCGTTGGACATATTCCATTGTCACCACTAGCCCGTACTCCTTCACCCTCTCCAATGCCAGCATCGCCAACCAGATCTCCTAGTCCATTAGCATTCCCCGTTGGCCATCAACCTGGTTCATCAAATACAACCCAATCCTATAGCCCAGGTGTAATTCCACCGAATGCCATCCCGATACAAATCGGAGTATCTAAAAAATCATTTGCCCGTCCGAAAAGTGCCGAACCCAGTTCACCATTATTGCGACGAGCATTGTCGCCCGATCGTTTGCATCCACGAAGCGCTGAAAACAAATGTTCCCTTATTTCTCCGCTATGTTGTAATACAACAACTATAAAAAATCAACGATCTGTGTCTGGTGTATGGCGACCTTGTACAAATAATATTGTTACACACACGCAAGACGATGAAAATAGACATGGCATAGAAATTGCTGGTATACCAACATCATCGACAATGATATTAACATCGATGTCATCATCACCATCTATTATAACAGCTGCAGTTTCATCTTCGTCCACTATACCATCATTAATTGCGAGCTCATCAATGGTCGTCGGGTCAGGTATGTCGACATCGCATCAATCTCAATCGAATAATAATACTCCTAATGTAAATGCTCCACCATCTATACTACCATTGGCATTTCAATCAACAGGAGAATTATTACCTCGTATTGCCGAAGAAAAGGATTCACCGACCAATTCCATACAAGAGCAACCAACTAATATTGGAGGAATGAACGAAGAATTTGCTATTCATAGCAACACGAACACTACCACTTCAAAATCAGGAATTTTTAAAAAGAAAAGTAGCAATAAGCATAGTAAATAGACTATGGAGAATCGAGAGCCGTCTTGAGCGAGTGAATAAGTATATATGTGTGAGTGTATGTGTGTGTATTTATGTGCATGTGTGCCATGTTATATTTATAAAATTATATGTTTTGCACATAATATATTTCAACGTGCTTTATATACGGGGCAAAATTGGAACTTAATCTTCTGAGCACGGTATATATTTGCACACTGTACAAATTTTAGATATATGATTGGTACACACACTAAATTATTTCTAGCGCTTTGCTATATATAAAAAGTATATACTCTTATTTGTATAAATTGAAAGATTTCCCTGTATATTTGTTTTCTGTAAGAAATTGGGCTACCATTTATTTATACTAAATATATTCGGTGTAAACGATAAATAGGTTTGAGTTTTGCTCACTTTGTCATATGCAAATCAGATAGTGAAAACAAACCGTAGCAAAACTATAAATTAAAATCATCACATCGAATTCTGGTTAATTGCTAACTGTTGCTTTATTTTTATAAATATAAAATATAATTGTTTGTGAATGGTTTTTTCAAATTTATATAATATTAAATTAGAGCTTTCAATAATTATAAAATTTCCGAATAAACTTTTGTAAATCCAATCAACTATATCGGAATATTTCCAAACCTGTGACTCATTATTGTATACACAAATGGTGGCTTGCCTCTCCCTCTCCCCTATCACCCTTAATATAATATATATTTTGATAAATTATTATTTTTCTATTATACATTTTTTATGGAAATCAGATCCCAATTAAGAAGAAAAAACATTTATTTATTTATTTTGTATTATTGTATGTTATTTCTAAAAATCATTTTTGTTTTGGTAGAAGGTAAATTATTTTACTATTTTTACTAATTATTATATAAAATAAAATTTATTGTTAAAAAACACAATTCAAAGGAGTTTTATAAATAAATCTAAAAACTACTTTAAATTGATAAGAAAAAATATTAAATACAGTTGAAAATCTTTTAGCCGTAGTTCGGTTCACCAAAATATGTACTCTTATGTCGTTTCTTTTTATTTCTGGTAGATGTATCTGTGCGCCATAGAAGGTAAGTCCCCACATTGGTCGATTACCTACTAAATATGGACAAACGAAAGCAGTGCAGCTGCCTGAATCAACGCACCAGTCCAACGCACCCGTACCGTTAACCAGTCCAACGCACCCGTAGAACAGGGACTAGTTTAGGCGATTAGTTTCTGTGGTATAGTACATGTTTCGCAACTATCGAATACATTCAATCCTATTTCCTTTAAATGGTATCATAAGATAGTGTGCCCCGTGTGGAAACCAGTTAGTAGCTTAAAAAGTTTGCGAAGTTTTTACTAGCTCCACAAAGGTTCCGTTTCAATGAATGGGTGTACCCAAGTATCATCGACTTCATTTCTCTCAATTCCGACATACATCGACACATTCATGGTTGCTACTATGGAGTATGCGAGACTCAAACCTGAATAGATCCGCCGGTTTGATCTGAGTGCCTTTTGAGTTACTTGATGTTACTTACTTAAGTTAATTGATAGTCTGTTGACTATTGCTATACCGGCCTGTTCGTTAAAATATAGATTCTTGCACTATCGATGCGTTTGGTTAAAGCAGTCGTACAATGGTTTCAATATGGTGGCGCTCATCTCTAGGGATTTTAGATTCCTATCACTGCGGGCGCCATCTGTTTTGGATCCATTCGAATACCCGTGTCTCAATGAAAACTCTTCTTTATCCCACTCATCCCGATATGAAAATATAACATAAAAAAGTTCGTGGAATTCAATTTTGATAGGCGTCGAGTCGGCAGACATACCAAAAGATAGTAGTCTCGAAATTCTACATAGGTGACCAAGGATATGATAATAGGTAAATATAATTTGTAGGTCATACAATACGTATTGGTATGTGATAACTTTTTATGGACTAGTTTGGGCCATGAGTTTTATCATACATTCATCTCATTTTCTTAAGATGGTATCATAGACTAGTCTGTTTCCATAGGAAAGTCAGTAAGTAGCTTAAACTCAGGTTTACGGAGTGAGAAGATTCATCTCATTGCAATGTCCTTAGTGACTCCACAATAAATGAGCGTACCAGACCATCATAACCCTTATTCCTTTCAATTCCAGCATGCATTGACACCCACATAAGCCTTATTCATGGTTTGCAGTTGCTTTATTGAGTACGACCCGCCCAAACATGAATAAACCCGCAGGTTCATCTAAATGGCTCTAAAATTATCTGACTGTCCGTTAAAATATAGATTCTTGCATTATTAATGCACTTAGTTAAACCAGTCTTGGTGTGGTCGTTTCAATATGGTAGTGCTCATCTCTAGGGATTTCAGAGTCCTATCCCTGCAACGGCATCTGTTTACTTGACTCATTCATATGCCCGTATTCCAATGAGAGTTCTTCTCCATTCCACTCATCCTGGCTATGAAATATTACACTAAAAGATGTGTGGAATTATAGTCAGAAAGCACGCCATAGTATCGAAATTCCACCAGGAATTTTAGATGACTCACTTGACCCCACAACAGAGCTTACAACCTCCACTGTTGCAGTCGTGCATGTTCGCATTGATACAATGATTCCAATGCAATGGCCGCTTCATAATTATCGTCTCCTCCGGGTCCTCGTTCGTTAGAACGGGTGGGTAAAGTGACCTAGGTGTGGGGCGGGTCACGCTAAATGACGGCAGATGGGCTGGTTTACGGTGTTACGCGACCCGTGCCAACAAACTACCAGGCTGGGGGCCCATTTAACAAAGCCCAGTCGCAAACGGAGCCCTCTGGATACCTGGCGACCTCCAGTTGTAAGTAGCCTTACCTGCGTAAACGGATCTCTGCGCAGGTGGACCATATATTTCTCCGAGACTCGTGGGAACAACATGGAATTCAAAAAAACCAACAACAAAACCGAGATCGGCACTCTCCAAAGGCCGGAAACAAAAAGTGAGAGCTCAAATCGTCAAGGTGGGGCTCCCTCAAAAACTCCAGGGGGAAGCAAATTCAAGGCATCTAAGCCAGGGACGAGCGGAATTCAGGAGAAATTAAGGGCTGCTGTGGGAGGTTCGACTAGCGTCAACCAATCAAGGCAGCGCTATAGGAATAGACGCGCAGTGTTTAGGGTTTTGAACAGGTGGGCTGCAACCCCTAAGGGGCAGCTTACGGCTGAACAAAAAGAATCCGTGGCATGGGCCAAAAAAAAAGGTCGACAGCGACAAATCAGAGAGGGACTATGTGTCGAAAAAACAGCGGTCCCAGGATGAGCTGGAGCTCGTCGACACGAAAAGGCCCAAAATGCAGGTGGAGAGGGTAACTCCTCACAAGGTTTTGTCTCCTAATAAGGCTAAACCAAAATCCTTCAGGGATATTGTGAAGGAGCGTATGTTAGTGCTAGCCGTCATTGACAAGAGTCATGAAGATGGGAGCATCACTATGGGAAAATGGAGCTTAAATTAATTTAAAGTTTTATTTATAATTGTTTATTTTAATAATTAAAATTTTCAAAATCTCGAATATGTACTGGACAATGTCTGGATTTTATTTTCATTTCTTTAAAACATTTTGGATACTGACTGCCGTTTGTAATTTTCCAAACTGACTACTGTTTATTTCCATTTAATAATAAAATAATATTTAAAAATTGAAAATTATTATTTTAATTTAAATAAAATCAAAAAAAAAATTAAAAACGTATTTTTAATTAGTCAAAACAAAATTCTCACTTGCTGTCACCGACAAATTGTAAGTGAGGGTAAGTGACAAAATCCTCGCTCACCGTGACATTCATAATACCAAAATTTCATTTCAGTGACGTCGCGTCACTCGGTGACGCGTAAGTGACATTCATAATAGGGGTATAAGATTTATGATAATTCTAAAAAATTGTAATTTTTTTACTATAACTGTAAATTCTATCTCGGGTTTCTCAAACGGGATCATGGGGGTACAATTTATAGTGGGATATTCCGTGATATAAGTTATAATCCCGAAAAATATTTTTTTTTATTTTTTGTTTATTTTAATTTCTTATATTTTAAGAAATTAAATTGCTTACCAGTATTGAGCACCAACTTAGATTGCTCATGAACTTCATTTAGCAGTTTGTCATTTTCATTTTCATTTAACAGTCTCATTTTCATTTAACAGTCTCATTTTCATTTAACAGTCTCATTTTCATTTAACAGTAACAACAAGTATTGAAAGTGACGGTTTCCAGATGATGAATATGAAGATATAATTGCATTCGGCCAAAGTGGTGACTTATACAGCTCTACAAAATCGGGTAAATATTTCGCAAAGTATTTAAAAGGTTCGAAAAGTAGTTCGAATATTCCGTAAAATTAATATTCCATAAGGAACTTAAGTTGATATTGATAAAGAAACAAGATGGAACAGTCTTATTGCGATGCTAGAGAGGTAACTTAAATGAGAAACATGCATGTATATTAAAGGCAATGGTCGATTTAAAAGAATCTCTCGATATTTCCGATGAGGAATATGCAGTAATGAAGGCAATAATAACGACGTTCAAACCAATAAAAATTGGACTAAAAAGATGGAAGAAGCAATACTACATATTTATCTTCCAACAAATTCAAGAACGCAGAAATATTAATTTAGTTGACTTACTAAAATGTTTAGATTTTTTTCGGTTTTTACAGGCCATTATTGGCCCGTACCGTGTCAACAATCTGACTCCAACGGTTTCGATCACGAGCCAGATCTTCATACAGTTGCAAGCAGTTGGAAGATGCCAGATCGCTTTCTACGCGGTTCTCCCTTTAAAGATCGCTGTATCATTCGTTTCGGATCAGCACGCAGAACGTGACCGAGCCAGCGTAAAATGTTTAGATAGCCGGTCAAAATATAATTATGAATCGGCAGATATCAATTTTAAATTGGTCTTACTCTCCCAATATACATTAGATGCAACAGCCAAAAAATTTTGGACTAGGCTATACATTGAGGATGCTAGAGATACTTCGGAATGTATTCAAGCAATCCAAAGTCGTGGTAATGAAAACGATATGTTATAGATACCTGAGCCAGTTGCATTTACATCATTTAGCGAAGTTCGTTTACACTTTATTTATCCTATAGGTAACCATCATGATAAACAAAATACACAAGGTATGCTCAAGAATATCTATTGCTTTCTCTTCATATAAAATATTGAGAGCGTCATTTCAAAGTAATTAATTAACTGCGGTGAAGTTGAAAATATTAAATTAAAGTATTTTTTTTTATAGTGATTAAGATAATATATACATATTACTTATTGTTATAATTAATTAAAATATAGTAAATTAAATTTACTATATTTTAATTAATTATAACAATACATAAATTATTGTATATATGTAAATTGAAAGTTTTATAAAAAAGTTTACCAATGAAAAATGCTGCTATTGGTCGCCAGGCGTATCGATTTTTAAGGAAAAAATAATTACACTTTACTAATCAAAGATAGGAAGATGGCCTGGAACAATTAATTCTACAGTCGCTGATCAAATGAAAGTTAAGATTAGGCCATGACTTTCTTGTCAGGTGGAAGTTTTTTCACCCAAAAATTCAAAATTAATTACATTCCTACATAAAAATTTGGCTTGATTCTTGAGGTGATCACCATGTGCTGCTAAATGATGACCATCCACATAACAATCCTAAAAAAGTGAGCTCTACATGTCTCATACTAGTGATTCAAAAATCGATCGAAGCGGCTGGTGTTACAACATGATGACCGGTTTTGGAACTAAGTCAATGGTTAAATATGTTCATACATTTTTTGGAAGCCTATGAACTGCACATCCTCATTACGAATGAGCTTGTAAGCTCAAAATGAGATATGCAGTTCACAAAAAATTATTGTAAATATATAAAATAAAATAAGTAAAGTAAGTAAAGTAAGAAACTATACGAATATGATAGAAAAATGCAATTATATAACCAACAAATTACGTTCAAGTTACAACGGCTCAAAGGAATATTTAATAATAGAAATTATCCATCTTTTATGGTTACTATCGTCAAATGACAAAATCTTTGGTATTGGATGCAATCAACAGATTGTAAGTAATCGAATGTCACGGTGTAGAGATAACAATTGATATGGGTGGTGGTAATCAGGGTCTTTGGAGGCAGCTAAATGAAACAGTCTTAAACCCATACTTCATCAATCCTAGATAATCATAGAAAAATGTTTGTTTTTGCCGATGTTTCACACTTAGTAAAACTGGCAAAAATTTATTGATTCCCGGATTATGATACAAGAGTGCATATAATAAAACAACCTCTTATTGAGTTGCTCCAGAAAACGTCGGCATGTGAACTAAACTTTGCCGATAAACTAAGAAGTCTCATCTGACGGTGAAAAATGCTGGTAGACAAAAGGTGAAATTTGCTAGACACCTTTTATCAAATACGATACCATGCGCGATAACCAGGATCGGAATATGAGATAAGTTAGGAATATAAGATAAATGGGATCCGTTCACAACTGCATATTTTAAAATGACATTGTTTATAACGGCATATTCCAAAACGGCATAAGGTTCAAAATGACATTTTTAAAGCGGCATTTTTCAAAACGGCATAGAGTTCAAAATGGCATCTTTCAAACAGGATAAGGTAGAAAATGAAATTCTTAATCGATGACAATAAAAGTTAAGATGTTAGAAGAAATGAACCTTTAGATCGATGTTTCGATTAAAATCTCAGTATGGACAAAAGAAAAGGAGAAAAGGAAATTAAGGTCCAATGATTTTAAACGTTCTTAAGTTAGGGTTCAAATTCAAAATGAGTTTAAAGTAAATGAAATAGACTATGGTATTATACATATTTTATAAACATTAAACTTATACAATTGATTATAGCTTATTTATATGAAAGAAGAAAGTATTCCTTCACTAAATATATTAAATTTGATTCGGTACAATTATATTCTTTATAATATGTATTGTAATATTATATTGAAAGATATATTATACTCCTTCACTTAAATGTTTAAACAAGTCTCGGATATATTACCAGGATATAGAAAGCAGAAGTTTTTAATTTCTTATTGTATATCATTATTATACAGGTATATGAAAATAACCAAGGCGTAATAAAATACGTAATATTTTTGTTATCTCTCTAGTTGTTTTGTCATATTCGTATTTATTGGCAACAATGCATCAAAATGTTTTTTATGAATGTAGTTGCGATTTTTATTGTATTATGAGGTTATAAAAATGTTATTTTGTGTCTTATGCCGTTTTGTACCTTATGTCGTTTTAAAAAACGTCATTTTGAACCTTATGCCGTTTTATACCTAATGCAGTTTTGAAAAATGCCGTTTTAAAAAATGTCATTTTGAACTTTATGACTGTACCTTATGCCGTTTTGAAAAATGTCGTTTTGAAATATGCTATTTTGAAAAATGACATTTTAAAATATGTCAGTGTAACTCGGACCCGAGATAAATATGTCGATTTATTAAAAAAGGTAAATATATTTAATTATATTTAATTTGAAATTTATTGTTAATACATATATTTCAGATAAAGATTGAGAGTCCCTGCAATTAATTCACGAGAGCGAATGAAAGCATATGGCCTTTCAAATGATGTTTAAAGATGAAATTCTAAATGAGGTGAAATGGTTAATTAGCGTAAGGAATGAGAGTAAGGAAAACGGGTTTGCTGCCATTTCAAAATGAAATTCTCGTAAGCACTAAAACCCTTACATTACTATATTAAAGAGTTTAAAAATATACATGGCATTAGTTACTTACTAACCTATAGGTTGAATCAGGAGGGTTTAAAGCGTATGATGAGGTCCGTGAGAGGAAAACCGAAGACCTCTCGAACTTAAACATCGAATAAGAAACTTTTAACTAAGTTGAAATGAAACTAGTTTTGCAGTCGGCAAATTGCCAAAACGATGACCCAAGTAACAATGGAATTTCTTTTAAGCTTTTAAAGCATTATTTTGTCAATTTTTTGACCAGTTTCTATGACCAGTTTCTATGACTAAATAGTTAATAGCCTTTTAACATTATTCATATGTCAGGAAAACGTTTTTTCGACCAAAAAACTAGCTAAATATAGCGTATTTTACTAAAAAGTAAAAGCAATTTACTCCCACAATAATTGCAGAGTAGTCACTATGATAACCATTTGACGGAATAGCAAATAAATTGCCATAAAAGATAATATCCTATATTGTTGCTTATTTGCATTTATGTCGGTAAATTAACAAGAATAAAAATAACACAATAACCAGGATAATAAAACATTGGTCAATACTTGGTTATTTTATCAAATTAGTTGTTTAGAGAACATAATTTTTGACATCATTTGGAAGTTGTATTATGTAATTTTTACTTTTTAAGTTATAGCAAAAACTAAATGGAAAAATACTTTTGCTCATTAAAAAAATATAATAATATAAAAAATATAAGAATATTTTTGGTGTAGATTCTATTTCGTGTATAATATTCATAATTTGTGTCATTTAACAGAAGAAGTATCATTATTATAGCACCGTTAAAACCATTTACTCTAAATTAACAGATGGGACTAAATTCTACAAAAAAATCGAAATAAGGAATGGATTATCTTTGACAATTACAAAGGGAAATAATTGGTTTTTAACTACTACTGGTGGTATAGTCGTCGGTTGTAGCTTAATGGTTAAGAGAGTTTCTCATCACGCCGCGGTCTCGAGTTCGATTCTCGCCGTTGACCAAAAATTAACATGCAATCCGGATGACATAAAAACGCGTTTGTGTGTAAAAACATTCGTTTGGCTGACCACCTACAATGTGCACCTATCGTTCAAATTGGCTTGTAAGGTCTCAATTGAGACGCGGTAAGGGCCGTTTACGGCCTCTAAGTCATATATTATTTGGTGGTTTAGTTGCAATGAAATATGCTGTTGATATCAAGAATAAAGTAAATATTTTGAGAAATTCGGTGCAATTAAAGGACAATTTTTTCACAGAGCCGATGCATTCTTCGAGACTTGGTATATTTGTTTCGGATCGTATCATGAATATAACTGTGTACACCTGCGCAAGTAAAAGCAAAATTTGTATGCATTGAGAATGAAGTGAACCTAAAAGAAAGCTTCTTGTAAACAATTAGAAGATGCCAGATCGCTCTCTACACCGGGAAGCCATTGTTTCCGACATTCATCCGACATCCGACATTGAAAGGCGACTTTCCCTTTAAAGATCGTTGTATTATTTGTTTCGAATTAGTTCTCAAAACGTAACCGAGCCAGTGTACTCGCTGTCCTTTGATTTCATGCACGATATCAGAAATTTCTGTGATTGAAAAGAACTCGATATGTGCCATCAACATCGAGGTTTGGGCCATACATCACACACAATTCTTCTTTCGAATGTTGGAATCACTCGAACCACTACGAAAATTAATTGCGTCGAAAGATTTGGTTCTACGAAAGATATTTGGTTTTGGACTCGTTGATTTTGAGAATAACGTATGCTGAACACTTCTAGTAGATCAAGTATCCCTTTCACTCCCTTGCCATTTAATCCAATCACACAGATATTACCTGGATATGCAAAAAGTTTATTGGATTTTCGGAATAAGATATTTTCGAAAATCAAACTTATACCATCCAATAAGCCAGCATATCCCAAACTAAATCAACAATAGATCTTGCATTGTTTAACCAAACAATTAAACTCTCAAACGTAAATTATATAAACACAATATGATAACGACCGCGGGTCTTACGATTTTATATTACTTTACAGAACGTAACAGATTTAAATATAACATCAAATGCACCTGATAATAACATAGATCAATCATAGATGGATCAGCAGTATAAACTGGAATACTTATAGAAATGAATTAGAAAGAAACTACTTTAAAATGCTCAATGATGAATTTAATGTTAGAATGTCGTTAGAAAAGGACGACTTAGTTACAGATACTTAGGTACAGACTACAAATCACATTTATAATCTGCAATCACTAACCCGCAGTAACAATTAATTAATTAAATTGTAACAATTAATTTAATTAATATGACATGATTGGAGAAGTACAAGCCAACCATTACGGTGATCCTATGTTTGTTTCCATATTTCTGGAATATGTTCAACATAGTACCAAATTGATATTTGAAAACTTATTCAATAATGCGGGTTCAGGTCCTGCTTGCATCTCCACACTGGAGGTTATAAGGAAAAGGAATGTTAGTCATAATTAGTAAAATAATATAATTTGTTTGTAAAATGCAAATCATTTTTACATTAATGACCTAAGATTGTTAGGCATTGGTTTATAACGAGTTAAAACGAGTATTTTAGATAAATATCCTGCAGTTTTCTCATCATTTGCTGTTGTTAAGTTACGTTCCTATGTTTCCCGATCTATCACCATCTAACGCGAGAGGTAATATTTATTTCCTCGGTGACACTACATCATTTCATATACGTAGAATTTGACGGTTTAATAAACTGTTAATTCGTGTATAGGATATATTTATATAAATAAATAGTGGAGAAAGTCTTGTTTTGCTATAACCTGATCATTAATTCCATTCCTTATGCATCCTACCCTTATGTCCGTTTTTATCTTTCACACAACATAACATATACAAAAGTAGATTACCAAAAAACAACAACATAAAGCAGAAAAAGCAGGTCTGCTCTGTGTGACGATCACCATTTCGCTCCTGTACTTCCTTCAATAAAAGATGTACAATTATCACTTCAGTGATTGCCCATCATAATATCATAATAAGGAAGGAGGCATAGGTGTAAATTGTTATGACAATGGTTAAATATGACTTGTAAATCATATAATATATCGTTTCTCTTTACTTCTGGTAGATGTCTCTGTGCGTCACAGAAGGTAAGTTCCCACATTGCTGTATTACCTACTACATAAACATAAATAAACTAAAGAAGTGCAGCTACCTGAATCATCCCACGTACCGTTTATTGGTGGAACTCGATGGCCTAAAAGTGCAGATGACCTCGGAAATCTTGGAGTTGCATTTCTCATTGGGCCAAAGGTAAAAAAGGCTGAGTTGAATTTCCAAGCTGTCGATAATCGAATGTGTAAGCTTCGCTTGCATATGAGATTAACCAACTTGTTAATTGTCTGTGTCCATGCGCCCACTGATGTAAACCAATCCCAATATAGAATCATTTTATAATAATTTGGATAATCTGATGGGCTCTATACCTGAGCACGATGTTTGATTGGTGACTTTAATGTTAGAGCTGGCAGAAATCAGATCGACTTATGTGATAATATAGGTCCGTATCCCCGACATGAAACTGCGACCGAACATGAGGAAAGAATAATGTACTTTGGCAAAGTGGCAAGTACATTCTTTATTCATAAAATATCCATTTCGAAACATGGACACATCCACGTAAAGCATTCTGAATCCAAATTGACCATGTGTTGATTTCAAAAGGGCGATCTAGGGTTATCCAAGACGTGAGATCTTATCGGTCTTCAACAAAATTCGTAGGCAGTGACCGATATCTGCAGTGATGGAAATTTTCGTACAAGTCAGGGAGGACAGGGGATTATAAAACGCGATTCACATGTGAAGATCTGATAAATGAAGCAACGCAAAGAAAATATATCAAGATCTTGTCAGCAATAGCATTTTGCTATCTAATCACCAATCTGAAGAATTTAACAGTTTTTGGGAAGTATTGAAAACCTCGGTTGTCGATGCTGCTCAGTCACAGTGTAGTAAAAACTAGGAGTGTCGTCCTACGAAAGAAGGAATGAAGCAGTTCTTGCTAGAAGGACAGCGTACCGAATTTGTAGACAGAAGAAACGCGAATGGTGGAAGGTTAAGGTCTTAAGAATACAACAACTCAGCAATGAGCGCAATTCGCGTGGTTTCTTTAAAGGAATCACAGAATTGCACTATACCTTAATATCTGGTAAACTGCTATTTGGGATCAAGGTGGTAACCTCTGTGTTAACGTCGATGCGGTATTCCATATGGCGAGGATACTTTTCTGATCTACTTAATTTTCCACATGTATCACAATCTGTATCTGAATACCCTCAAATACAGAACGCGGAGATGATGATTGTGGATCCACCTAACGAGAAATTCACCATGGCCATGCAAAAATTAAGAAAAAATCGTTCACCTGTAGATGATTCGACCTTGTTCGATTGGCATGGCGAAATAAAGTTGTCTAAAGAATGGAAAGTGGCCGCGTTCTTCAAGAAGAGTGATCGCTTGAAGTGCGAGAATCATCGCGGTATAGCTCAGCATACAAGTTACTAGTCATACATTATCTTGGGAAGAATTACTCCTCTGGCGGAGGAAATATTCGGTGACTACCAAGGAGGATTCCGTCCAAATCGGTCCTTTGGTCTCAAAATCAATGAGTACAAAACCAAATATTTGATCTCTGATTTTCGAGACCAAGACCCAATTGATTTCAGTAGTGGTAACCACACGTTTGAAGGAGTAATGAGATTCTAGTATCTTGGCTATCTCATTACTTAACGATAATAATGTGGGAAATATATTATTATTATATTCCCTACGTCCACTTCTGATATTAAAATATCTTGCAAATACGGATAAGCGGAAATTGTAAAGTGTTGTCATGTATGAAGAGTTGTCATGTTGCAGAGCACCACAACCTAGAATATATGATTTGCTATGTTCACTGATAAGCTAACCGTTCTATCTATATTCAGCCTTTTAAGGAATCCAACTATATCTCTTGATAGTGTATACTTAAATGCATTGGAACTTATTATTTGGTTCCCAAGGTGATGCAGTCGAATGAAGACAACAATTGGATACCTTCAATCTAATTTTCTTAAAATGATATTATAAGGCAGTGTGACCCGTGACGAAGACAGTTAGTAGTTTAAACTCGGGTGTACGAAGTACAAAAGGATCATTGTAATGCGCTTAGTTATTCCACAAATGTTTTGGTTCAATGAATGGTCGGGTCGAAATATCATCGGCCTCATATCTCTCAATTCTAGTATGCATCGACACATTCATGGTTGCTAGTTGATCTATTGAATATGCGAGACTCATGAATCGATCCGCAGGTTTAAGCTGAGTGGCTCTAAAGTTACATGAATGTCCGTTTAAATATAGATTTTTGCACTATTTTTGTGATCTGTTTTTGAGCCATCCGTAGATAGAGCTACCATACCATAGATCTCGTTCTAATGAGAACTCAAATATCGCATTAAAATGTGTGGAATCAATTTTGATAGACATACAGTCGCGAGTCACAACATACTCTCTGAATTCCACCAGTTTTAGATGACCCATTAGATAGTCCTTTTTTGATATACAGATGCAGTGGAGGTAACTACAACAGGGCTTCCATAGTTGCGGTCATCCATGTTCGCATTGATACAGTGATTCCAATGCAAGTTATGTGTTGTACTTTCTTAAACAACATATGCACATTTATCATCTGTCATTGGCCACCATATTATGGAGACATAGGTGACCACGGAAATGATAATGGTCACATATTTTGGTTCAA
The DNA here is from genome assembly GCA_963932295.1 of Tipula lateralis. Lineage (NCBI taxonomy): Eukaryota > Metazoa > Arthropoda > Insecta > Diptera > Tipulidae > Tipula > Tipula lateralis. The sequence goes on along the minus strand of OZ010739.1, from coordinate 7,324,855 downwards.
TCCTCAAGCAGTGGCTGTATTACAGATCTTGTAGAAATATTGATACCGAGTCAGTTTCTGATCTATAATCACTTCTATTTGTCCTTTTTGGAAAATTTAACCATATGACTATCCAGAACGGGGCTCTAAGCCTGCTGTCTTCTTAGTGAGTAGTACTAGCATGGTTTCACGAAGGTTGCCATAGCTTCTTGTATGAAATTCACTAAGGTTCCATCGAATTCCTGCTAATTGTAATAACCAGGTTATCTGCAAAGTCCCCGATATCAAATCCATAGTTGATCAGATAGTTTAGAAACGAATGGAATCAAGTACGACTATCGGCCAATATTTTTCCATTAACGGAAATAATAAGCTCTAAATCGTTTAATAATTGCTTTATAACTATAATTAATATTATAACTGCTTTATAAAATCCTTTGATTACGAGTAGAGCCTTATATAGTTCGCAGATCTAGTAAATCAATTTCCGATTTCCAGTAGTTGCATTTTTATGATATCTAGATACACACAAGTTTCTGATTAGCTTTCTTATTTGGGAGAAACTAGGTGAGATTCAGAACTTCTTCCCTGATTTAATTGACAAAGATTGATTTGTTCCCCTTGTTAGCCACCTGGATATTTTCAGACCTGCTCAGACTGGATAGGGGATCCACGCACAAAACATTTTCACTGCAATACTTTATTTTTAAGGGATTTCCAATTATGATTACCACAAGTGTCCAAAACAAAACACTAGGTAGACTGTAGGGCACCCTACAAGGTTTTTAGTTTGGTATATCCAGAGTCTGCATATTAGGGTTAAGTCACCCACTTATCATTCATTTTTTGGCACATACTGTCCCATCGCAGATTAAGTTTGTTTATGGTTGATTCGACGCTGTAAAATTGGCCTAAAAAGTAGTCTAGTTACCAACAGTCATCACGAGGAGTTTCTGCCTAACTTGTGTATCATATTCAGCGATAAAGATTAGTCTAATAGATTCCAAAGCCAACCTTTTTCTTGTTCGCAAACCTCTTGTTGACAAAACTCAAGATCCCACTCTACCTATCAACGAAAGATAGACCAAAGATATCCTGCCTGGATCCACCAGTCTAAAACAAAGAAAAAAAGTGTCCTTATTAAAGCATAAAGATGTTTTCAAGATTCACCAGTTCATAATGTGACAAATCACAGATGTCACCAGTGATAACTAAAAAGAGTTGTAAACTATAGCAGTAGGGGTTACCCTGTAACCAAATGTTTACACATACGAACAAAATAAAAATAAATAATGAAATAGGCGGAGCGAACAAAATACGACGAAAAGAAGATTCGCGAAGTGTAGAGATGAAATATAATGGAATGTTCTACAAGTATTTGCGTCGTATAAATACTAGTAGACATTTGAGTTACGAAACAGTTCAATTTTGAATTTCGAACTGTTAAAATCGGGAAGTGATAAAAACTGAAAGTAAAGTGTTAAAATAATTGTAGTGATAAATATTGTGTAAAATAATAGTGAAAATAAATATTTCTGAATTAATTGTGTAATTTTTGTGGGAAATAAATTTAGTTGAAATTTAAAGTTTGTGCGTTTATATTCACAATCCAGTTATCGAACCGGATAAATAATTTGAATAACCACTCGGCGAAATCGTAACAATTGGTGACAACGGTGGGATAATATATATCCAAAATGAAATTATTGGACTTAAAAGTGGCAGATTTGAAGAAGGAGTTGGGGCTACGGAATCTACCAACTGCGGGCAACTGAAATGAGTTGCAGTTGAGACTTCGTACAGCTTTGTTGAATGAAAATGTTGAACCAGATCAACATGAGTTTAATTTGGGCCTAAAAGGAAAAATAACAAGCGGCCAAGAAAGTTTGAAGGAGCAAATGCGAGCCGATCAGGAAAGATTGTTGGCTGAACAGGAAAGCATGAAAGCTGAACAACGGCAAGATCGAGAACTCGTTCTGGAAAGACTAAAACAACAAGAGGAAACTGTCAACGAGAAGTTTCGAGAAATGGCTAAGACATTTAACACAAAAGTCGACACCTTCAAAATCAAGATAGTTTAACAGCTTGAAACGGCAGACCAACGAATAATAAAGATCGAACAAGAGCTAATGTATCTCAAAACCAACGGCAGTGCTCAAGTTCCTCGACCGACAAGCTCAATAAAGTTGAAGCCACCAACGTTCGACGGAACCACACCATTCAACATCTTCAAACTCCAGTTTGAAATGGCGGTCACAAGGAATGGTTGGTGTGAAGAGGATTGGGTAGCGACATTAATTGTGACTTTAAAGGGAAGTGCTGCGGAGCTCCTACAAATTGTGCCGGAATACGAACGAGAGGATTACGGAAAATCATGTTGGCTCTGGAGCGCAAATATGGAGGTAATCATCGACGGGAGCTACATCGTATGGAGTTGAAGGGACGATGTCAGAGGGTTGGAGAGACGCTCCAGGAGTATGCGGCTGATATAGAGCGGATAGTGCACCTCGCCCACTACAACATGGCAGGAGAATACACCGAGCGGATCAAGATCGACGCTTTCATCAATGGTATACGGGATCCGGATACGAGACGTGCAGTCGTATTGTCTCCAAAATCATCGTTCGCGGAAACCATCGCGTGTGCACTAACCAACGAGACTGCAAACAACATCATCAAACCAACAGTCAAGGTACGTCTTGTGGAAGTGGAACCAGTAATCTGTCACAAACAGGGCAATAACATCAAACCAGCAGATAACTGGCGGACAACGAGATTCCGGGATGGAACTAGTAAAATCAGATGTTAGGTTTGTGACAAAATAGGACACATCTCAAGGGAATGCTGGGAGATAAGGCGCAAACGGCCGAGAACACCATCGCCGATGTACTGAAAGCCACCGGAGGAACGAAAAATACTAGCCGTGGAGGAACGCCAAACAACAACAAAGGCGTTAAACGAGTTTGAGTCAGCTTGAGGAGCAAAAGCTGACTCCCACAACCAAATGCTGCATAACCTTCATCCCCATTTCCAGATTGGCAAAAGGTGGTGATAGCTTGATGGTGCGAGGCGAAGTGGAGGGACGATTCAGTATGATAACGTTGGATACCGGAGCAACGAGAACGATTGTGCGTCCGGAATTTATCACGGATGGAGTGCGACCAATGGAAGGGTTCAAGTTGCAAACGGCGACAAGCGACAGTGCAGCTATTAAAGGAAAGAAGGAGGTGGAAATACGAATCGGGAACAATGGTTTTCGACATGAAGTTCTGGTTGCGTATATTGTGGATGAGGTCATCCTGGGAATGGACATCATGAAACGAAATGGATTCGTATTGGATTTTGGACGGGAAACTTTGAGCTACGGTAATGTCAAGCTGCCTTTCTAACTGAACGGGGAGGAGCCAGTGGTAAGCAGGATAAAACTGGATCATCGGACGAAGCGACCACCACACTCGGAAACGGTTGTTTGTTGGAAATCGGATGGAGGTACTGGAACACAACGAAGTAATGGATTATCCAAGAAGTTAAAACTTGAATGGGAGGGACCGTACAAGGTCAGAACTAACGACGTGATCTATAGGATCCAAAGAGGAGTACGAGGAAAACCCAAGATTGTACGTCTCGAACGACTAGCGTTCTATAGAGGTAAAGGTCTGGATCCTGTTCGGGACGAACAGGTTTGGGCGGAGAGTAGTGTGAAGATGTCACCATTGGTAACTAAAAAGAGTTGTAAATTATAGCAGTAAGGGTTACCCTGTAACCAAATGTTTACACATACGAACAAAATAAAAATAAATAATGAAATAGGCGGAGCGAACAAAATACGACGAAAAGAACATTCGCGAAGTGTAGAGATGAAATATAATGGAATGTTCTACAAGTATTTGCGTCGTATAAATACTAGTAGACATTTGAGTTACGAAACAGTTTAATTTTGAATTTCGAAGTGTTAAAATCAGAAAGTGATAAAAAGTGTTAAAACAATTGTAGTGATAAATATTGTGTAAAATAATAGTGAAAATAAATTTAGTTGAAATTTAAAGATTGTGCGTTTATATTCACAATCCAGTGATCGAACCAGATAAATAATTTGAATAACTACTCGGCGAAATCGTAACAATAATTTAGCTGAAAAATTATTGTCGAGTGTCCTGACTGAAAGCCTTTCCACTGGTCTATCGCAGACAGTCCAGTTGCCCCCGAGTTGTATATATAACCTTCAACGTAAATATACTCTGCATAAACTAATTTATTACTCTCCATCACATAACCCACTAAAACCCAGTAAGAGGGAATTAACGGAATTTTGTATTTCCTCGTTAAAAAGGGGACCACATTTACCCGGTACTGTACCACTAAAAAATTGCATATATCCTGTCTATATTATCAAAAGGAACGCTTTGAAAAAGTATTTATGTGATACAAATAATTTTTAATCATACCAGACCACAGCCTTCCTTGTCTTATGAAAACTGTGTCCATCATACTTTATAAATAAATAAATTTTGAAAACACAGTATGATGTATAAAAGCTACATTGATTTCGTTTCAATACTCTAGAATATATATCAGGCCTAGAAATCTTAAGAAAGGGTTGATCAGGGCCGTCTGATTTATATCGAATACAGCTATTTAATGCCAACAAATTGAAGTTTCCACATGTTATCCGGCTCCTGAGCAGTTTTTTCACTGAATAAAACTCAGTATATGCTGTTGTGAACACCGCGTTTGGATCTTAAAATAAACGCATGAATGGTACTCAAACCTTAATGTCTAACTCTCACAACCCAGATTATTTGAGAAGGATTCACACTATGGCACGATTGGTAAAACTACATTTGATTAATTACTTAATACATTTATATTTATTCTAAAATGAACACAAAACTATTTAAACAAATTGAGAACTAAATTTGTTTAAACTTATCTAATTAAACGAGTATTCGGTTTAACACAACCCGAGAGATTGGTTACATAAAATAGGATATATATTCATGAGGCATTACACCCCGCCGCGGATAAAAAACATGCTTGGTTGAAAAATGAAGTAAATTTGTTAAATCGCTCGTATAAATATCGGCAAACCGGAAAAGTCGTCGAGAAAAATACGTTGGATTATGATACGTTCGAAAAACGCTGCCAAATTGTTGATTAAAAACCGTTTTAGTTTCATTTCGTAATTTATCGCGTTCGAGATTCCATCTGTTTAGTGCATCCTGGGCTTCCGCTGATTCATCATCTTGATGATCCTCTATCAATTGTGTTAACATTTGCAACCAATTAGCATTGCGCTTAAATGATGAATTATTCAAAGTTTGAATTTCATGCGTTAATTCATTTATTATGGCCCCAGTTCGCCAACCCCACTCTAGTGTAACATCGGCCAAATCACTATAAGGATGATCACCAAAATACAAAACTTTTTGGCCATTCCATCCAGTTAAGTCCTGAAGCGTTTTAACAGTGCCTTCGTAATATATTTTGCCACGTTCTAATCGCGTAACACGGTCCCATAAATGTAATCCGGTGCGTTCGTCAAGTAATCGCAATGGGCGAGATTCATCAGTGAAAAACTTTGGTTTTCGTGCCTGTACAATGATGACATCGAAAAATTGCTTCCAATCTTCGCCAATCAGTAGATTCATTCCTTTATTGCTAAATAAAAACAAAATAAAAATTAGTTCAATGTTTAATGAATTCATGGTGTGAAACTTACACAAAATGGTACGGACTATTTGTGACTAGAAAAATTTCTTTTTTAGCCGTGACCAGTTTTTCAAAAAACAATCGAATATCTGAATTTTTTACTATATATTTCGATGCATCTTTTGCGACCAAGCTGTGCATAATCGGATGGGATGATCGAACAGATTGTTTTACATCGCTGAATAAAATTTCTGGATGATAATCGATGTTGTTGCGTTCTAGATATTCGGCAACGTTACAAAGTAAACACATTTCAGGTACCGAAAATAAATCAGCTAATTGGATCATATTCGACCGTGTACCCTAAATAGAAAGAAAATTTAAATGTTACCATTACATGAGTTAAATAACACTATATATATATAAAATATATGGAATGGAGTAAGCTCATGGTTTTTTTTTTACATTTCTGCCACCCTCGACATATGCAATTGGAATAATTCGACTTTTATACAACCTCAAAACTTCTTCATCGGGCACTAATGTTCGACCTCGGTATACTGAACCAAATTGTATCTGCAAAAATGAGTCTAATTTTAATAGCAGGCCCTTTGAAATATCGTAGTGAAGACCGCGAACTGCAAAATTTGGATCGTAATCTAAATTTTCAATTTCCTTAGGATACTGTTGGTAAAAAAAAATAAGTTAAAGACACACAACGAACGCCTTAATATATAAGTCGTCTTACCTTAAATCCTTCAATTAACATATTCCGGCTTATATTGTACAACAAATAGTGTAGTTCCGGCTTATAGCAGGCTAGTGTATAATCATAGTCGAAGCCATAAACTTCTACTTCGTTTAAATCGAGTTCATTGCATGCAAAAACTCCACGCACATTAACATCAAGTGGTAATTTTTTAGCTGCAACACACAAAACAGTAATAATTGTTTTTAATTCTCTAGTTCTCCGACCTTTCTCTCATAGTTCACTTTTTCATCTTAGCTATAGATCCGATTAAGGTAAACCACCTGCATTTTCCATTGCCAGCCTACAACCCTGACATGGAATCATGAGTCGGGGCGAATAATTTGCGACATAGCCATAGCGGATCAAGAAGGAATTAAATTGCACTCGCCTGGAACACCATCGTATTGGTAAAAACAAAATACAAGATCTTATTTGCAACTTGGAAAGTTCATGTGGGTAGTGTATGTGGAACGAAAAGGACTGGAGAATTCTACACTCTAATTTGCAGCTAGCCTTAATAGGGATTGAGTAACATAGTCATTGCGGAAAATATTGAATTTCTGACCATTTAGGGAGTTTCCAACGCAGCAGGAAACAGATACTTGAAAGATCAAGAAATCACTTCGATTTGTTAATAAAATATAATATAATTAACTAAAAAATATAATATAATATAATTAACCCAATAAAAGAACCAAAATTTGACCTAATAATAGTAAAAACTTATAATAAAGCTCCGAAAACAAAGATATCAAAGCTGGACAATCACAATAAAGTGGTTTAGGACCTGTTCTATATATATTGTGATAATGCGAAATTCCACTAAAACAGAACAATTGGACATAACGGGAAATTCTGCACTCTAATTAGTATCTCGCCTTTATCGGGATTGAGTAAGTCATTGAGAATCAAGAGGGAAGCAAATTGCACTCGATTGGAAAACCATCTTGTTGGTCAAAACAAAATACTAGATCATATCTGTAACTTGGAAGTTATTTATAAAGAGAAGACTAATAACTGATATCAACACTCAGCGTAATATAATACACACCTGAGATCAGGAGGAAAATATAGGATACCCCAAATTATAAAATAGAGTTCTACTTATCTGAAAGGAGAATTTTGAACTTTTGACCATCTAGATGGTATTTCCAACGCAATCGGAAACTTCTCCTGCGGAACCGGCTTAAAACATAAAATATTACTAGTCCAATAAAAGAATCTAAAATATAATTAATCCAATAAAAAATAATAATCATTAAAACAGAACAACTGGAGATTAATAGAATCTAGCATGTCATTGCTAGTGGCAGGGCATGTCGCAATTGGAAAGTAAAGTACCGGAGAGTTCTGCACTCTAATTTGCATTTCGACTTAATTGAGTAACATAGTCAATGCAGGTTAAGAATGAAAGAATTTTTGGTGGAAAGATGTATTGTCAGTATGTGCGTGTAATTGGCACTTAACTGGAAAACCATATTGTTCGTCAAAACAAAGTAGATTATAGATATAAACAGTCATTGGAATAATACACCTGAAATCAAAAAGATACAAATGGATAGAAATTACCCAAACAGGAGGGGGATGGACATAGGATACCAAAAATGATAAAACAGACTGACGTCTACTTATCTGTAAGTATTTTGAATTTCTAACCACTTAGGGTATTTCCAATGCAATAGGAAACTGATACAAAACTGATCAAAATTGGTTCGATCGATTTGGGCTAAAAAATAAAATATAATATAATTAACCCAATAAAAGAACCAAAATTTGACCTAATAATAGTAAAAACTTATAATAAATCTCAGAAAACAAAGATATCAAAGGACAACTACAAGAAAGTGTTTTGGAACCTGTCCTATACCTATAGCGATATTCCACTAAAACAGAACAACTGGACATGCTAGATTAAAAGTAACACAATTCATTTAGACTGTGCTATCAAATAATGTAATCGAGTAAAATTATGTGCTAAATTGCGATGGTTGGTGCATGTAGCAGTTGGAACGTAAAGTAATTGGGAATTTTGCAATCTATTTTGCATCTGGCTTAATTGGGATTGAGTAACAAGCGGGAATCAAAAAGCACACGACAATTTGGAAACCATCTTATTGGTGAAAACAAAATAACAGATCTTATCTGTAATTTGGAAATTATTTACGAAGAAAAACTCATTACTGATATCAACAGTCAGTGTGGAATAATCTCACTCCTAAAACAGAGTTCTACTTATCTGTAAAGAGAATTCTGAATTTCTGACCACCTAGATGGTATTTTCAACGGAAAAGAAAACTTAAACTTAAAATATGACAAATGGATGACAATTCAGATCAAGAAATCGACTTCTGCATAGAAGGCGGCTAAAAAATAATATAATTAACCCAATAAAAGAACCAAAATTTGATCTGATAAATAAAAATAAAACCAAACAACTAGATAAAGAAATGACATGCTAAATTAAATGAAATAAGTCGTTTTGACTGTGCTATAAAATATTGTGTGCGGGTAGCATTATGTGCTAAATTGCAATGGAAGGGGCACGTGTCAGTTAAAAAGGAAAGTACTGGATTCGAATTCCGATAGATTTCTGTACTATATAGGCTGGCATGGAGTGAATATGTAGATCGGTTGACGCAAATAAGGGCTTTAGTCATACAACTTCAATTTGACCTCGACGTAAGGTAGCAATTTTAAGCACTCCTAACTTGCTATCAGATGATTGTAAGGATCAAAATAAATTAGCAAAAACGTAAAGAGCTAAAATTTGACTAACTTCATTCTTATAATATTTTTGTTTAAATTTTTAACGATCATAATCAGCTCTTCATTCTCGTTATTGAATAATTTATTTAATTTCAAGCACCATTTGGCTAATTCACCAAAATCTAACGGCCCACTCAAGAAATAAACGTGGATATCAAATTTAACCTATTTTAACTATGTAATTTGGTTTACTTACATTCAAATTTCTCAAACGTTTTCGCATACAGATCATTGTATTTATTTAAAACTACAGCGCGGCAAGTACTGAATAATTTGTATTCGCATGCCGCTAGTTTAAGCGGAATTGCAATGCGATACATTGCAAATTCACAATATTCACTATTTACAACAAAAAAAATACTATTTTGTAATTTACTGTGACGATAAAAATACTGGTGTAAGATAATTAAATTTACATAATGTCAGATCATAGTTTAACGTAAAAAGTTATGTGTAATTGAATTTTGCATAATATACAAAATTTAATCCTATTTACAAAATATTTAACCTTCGACCGTGGTTATTGTGACATTCTTTTTTGACATTTCAGAATTAGGGAAATATTTTGGCCACGACACAAATCGTAAAAAGTATTGTAGTTGTTAATTTTCGTTACCCTGTAAACATTACGATACTAAACCGATACATGAATGATTTATGTACACAAAACATTGGTTACGTATAGCTTTTGTGATGCCATAGCGATACGCTAATGAATCCTTCGTCTTTAAAACAAGGTCTTTGTGCGTTGTCGGCCAGTTAAAATATTGCCAGTTCCGTATTGGCTTTCGGGTGAGAAACGTTGACCTATGTTGACGTCGAGTTGCTACTACAAAGGAACGAAGGAAAAACAGAATATGGGAAATTATTCTGGATCATCGTTCAAAGTGATCACCATTCTTATAAAAATTAGTAATATCAAACAAAAATGAACACCTGTCGAAGAGCGAATAACAGAGAATGTGAAGAATTTCAGATGGTAAGGCTATTCAACCTGGATGAGAGGAATGTATAAGAGATTATATATTTTTTTATATTCACAATCCAGTGATCGAATTGAGATCACTTAAGCACTACTACTGTCGTCTCATAAATATATTTAAATCTTTTAAAATAAATAACACACGTTTTACTGAATACTCTATAATTTTTATTTTGTTAAAAATTCAATATTATATTCGTTATTACTTTCAATATTGCTCAAAGGATTCTTATTTTTCCCATCAAACAATATCACTTATATACCATCCTTATGGTTTATTGGGGTATATAAGTTACCGATGGTGTAATTCAGAATTGAGTTACTTGAACGACATTCAAAAATGTTCATTAGTTTGGGGTTGGTGTGATAGATGTCAATCGAATTTGAAAAGGGAAAACAATTGTACTAGATTTTTTTGAAGTTTATTAATGTCGGTTTGGATCCATGTTGTGATGAATCACGATGACACCTGTGAGAATTATATTGTAAAAACTTCAGCGGCAACCTATAACCAAATGTTTATCAAAAAGAATAAAAGAATTAATTAATGCAAACTGTGGACAAGATAAATGGTCTAACTAGAATTTCTACAGTAAATGTCGTCGTATATACATAGGTTTAAAAATTTGAGTTATGTTGAACAGTTAAGTCTATATAGTCGTGTGAAGTTTTGGGAGAGTTTGAGATAATTTGTGAATTTTTGTTGGCTGGAATTTAGCAATCCAACGGTTGAACCGAATTAAGCACTACTGATATAACATTTTAAAAATATTTAAGACGTTTGAAATAAATAACTCTATTTCTTTTGTATACTCCTTAAATTTTATTTTGTTAATAGTTCAATATTATATTTGTTGATCCGATATCCGATAAGAAAACGGAATAAAATTGTACTAGATTATTTTATGAATGTATAAATATCGGGTTGAATCCATGTTGTGATGAACACGGTGACATCTGTAAGAAACTACTTGGATCTCAAACAATATCACTTATTGTTACGATTTAGTCGAGTACAAAATCAAATATTTATCCTGTTCAATTACTGGATTGTGAATATAAAATCGCAAATTTAAATTTTACAATAAATTTGTTTCTCACAAAATTTCCACAAATTATTTACAAATTCATTGATGCATTGATTATTCATACTTATTTTCCACAATAATTATGACTACAAGTATAAGTATACAATTCAGTTTAGCTATTATCACTTTCCGATGTTAACACTTCAAAATTCCAACCTAAACTGATCCGTAACTCAAATGTCTATTTATACGATGTAAATCCTTGTAAAACATTCCTCCACTTTGTGATTCTCTACACTTCGCGAAGTTTTGTTACGTCGTGTTTGGTTCGCTCCGCTATTTTGTTATTTAATTTTATTTTGTTCATATGTGCAAACATTTGGTTACAGCGTAAAGGCTGATTTCCATTATGAAAAAATACTGACAAAATAGTCAAGGCGGGATAAAAAATTAATTTTTTCTTAAAGTGCGAGTGAAATAAAAAATATTTCCAGTACAAAAAATTTAGTCAGTACTGAATAAATTTTTATGGTTACTGAGAAAATAATTATAGCAGTACTGACAAAATATATCAAGAGAAGTATTTTTATTCAGTACTGGAGAAATATCTTATAGGAAAAATAAAGATGGCTGATTTTTTGTGGTCAATGAACAATTTTAACATTTCGTTTTGTGTCATTCATCTTAATTCATTGTGAAAATAATTGAAATAATGAATGCTTATGTTTAGTTTATTTTTTTTTAATTTATTGTTGTAGATTTAAAGAGTATTTTGTTCTTTTTTATTAAAAACCAAAAAAAAATTGAAATTTATTGGTTATGTTACACGCATCTGTCAAAATAAAAAAAAGAAAAAAGTAAAAAAACGATCTCAGTCACTCTAATGGCATTTTTAATTTTTTTCTCGCTCTTGCTTTTTCAGTAAAAAATACTGACAAAATTTTTTTCATAATGGAAATCAGCCTTAACTCCAAACCTACTGCTATAATTTTTAACTCTATTTAATTATCACTGTGATTTATCTCAATACCAACCTAATTGTTTATTATGGTATATCGATTATCAACTGATTGTTGTAAATCAGAATTAAAATTTTCATTAGTTAGGGGTTTGTGTGATAGATGTCAATCAAATATGAAAAGGGAATACAATTGTACTAGATTTTTTGATATATAATAATGTAGGTTCGGAACCATGTTGTGATGAATCGCGGTGACACCTGTGAGAATTTTATTATAAAAAATTCAGCGTCAACCTTTAACCAAATGTTTACGAAAAAGAATAAAAAAATTAATTAATGTGAAATGTAGAGAAGATAAATGGTGTAACTGCAATTTCTACAATGGTTGTCGTATATAATTTATAGTTGTAAAGATTTGAGTTGATTTGAATAGAAAAGTTTTGAAGTTTCTGAACCGAATTAAGCACTGTTGATATTACATTTCAAAAATATATAAGACGTTTAAAATAAATATCCCTATTTCAATTGCATACTCTCTAATTTTTATTTTGTTATAAGTTCAATATTATTTTGCTCAAACGATTCCGACTTTTCACTTGAAATAACACTACTTCTATACCAGCCTGATTCTTTGGTGTATCGATTCTTTCTTGATCACAGAAATCAGAGTTTTCTTTCACAGAAACTCAGTACATTTATTATTTCTAGTTGACAAAATAAGTCGCTGAACGCTTCAACAACAGTGAGAAATGTTGGAAATTTACTTCCACAACAAAGAAATCTTTCCATCTCGATGGGTTCGTAAGCAAACAAAATGGTCACTATTGGGGATCGGAAAATTCACAAGGATATGAGGAGAAGTCATTGCATTCTTTGCGTGTTACTGTTTGGTGCAGTGCTCGTATTTCTTTGAAGATGAGGTTGGCGCAATCATAACGGTCAACGGAATCAACTACCGCCACATGTTAATATCTTTTATGTGACCGTATCTTGAAGATATATATTGGATAATCTTTGGTTCCAGCAAGATGGTGCGCCACGCCACACATCGGGCGTTACAATTATGAAACTACGTAAAAAATTCGATGGCCGAGCGAAATGGTGACGAGTACGCCAAGGCCAGCTGCGACTCCCATTTGAATGATATCGGTTTTCATAAGTATTGTACTTTCAAACAAAAAAATAAATTTGGAAATATATTAAGCCGTTTTGGTTTTATTCAATTTTTAAATCTGAACAGCTTATTAGGACACTCTTTATATATACATAGTTATGGAGAGTTATCACGTCAGTTTAAACGAAGAGTGAAAGAAATCCGAGGTCTTCTGAAATTGGGCTACTTACCATTATTTATAATTACCAGCTATCTGTTTCTCAAATCTCTACAAAATAATTCAGACATTTTTTATTTATATATTACGAGTTTTTCTCTTAATTAATCAATTATTTATTTATATATAATATAATATATAGAGTGTAATATATGGATAAATATTTCATGGCGCCACATGACGTGTGAGGGTCAGCAGATAATAACTCTATATAATATCTAAAACTACGTATATTTTGTACAATAAAATTTATTTGAAATTATTTACTCCAAACTCAAATACAAACTACGAATAAGCAAACTAATCGTTTTTATTCATCAACTGACAAGCGAATAATACGAATAGTTTATGTTTCTTGAACAAATAATAATATTTGCTATTTCAAAATCCTTTATAACAGACGAAAATGTGTTTCTTTGTTTGAACAAATTATATTCGTAATTCGTATTCGCGATTGGTGAGATTAACCTCTTTAGGCAAATGAAAGGATGAACCGCGTTCTTTTCAAATGACATTTTTATATATGAGGCTGGAATGAAGTCATGTTTGTATTTTACAAAAATAAAACAGATGTCGCAAATAATCTTTGAATCTCAAAACATGCTAATATATATAATTAGTTTCAAAGCGAAATTGTTTCAATACGGAATAGCCGCTATAACTGAACTCACTGCAAATATCCGAATGACCAATTTCTAAACATAAAATGCAAACATGCCTTCCACAGCTGATTGACATATTTATTATATTGTTCAAAATTCCGTGGAAACAAGATTAAATGCATACGATTGCTGGAAAAATATTTTGAACTATCGGGACAGGTAAGTATTGCACTTTATCTATCCTCTCTCGAAAAACAGGTATATGCATTTTAATAAATTAATAAACTAAAAAATATAAAAGAGAGAGAAAGAGACATAATTTTTGTCATTAGTTCAATTCACAGGTCTGTTGTTTATGACTGTATTCAAAACCTGTATATTAATACAATATTTTTCATCTCCATACCAAAAAGGTATATATATATATACAGCAGCAGACTTATCTATAGAATTCGGCTTTTATGATAAGGAAGGGTTTTGTATGCATAAAAACCTAAAACATTTAAAACACCAAGCCTATTAGTTAGGATTCGCAGATACTACTGCGTATTCAAAGACATCTACAATATATCGAGTGTTTAAAATTTAAAGGATTAAATTGCCTCTTCTCATTAGTATTGGTTATTTACATCTTATGTACATAACTAACATTTATGAGAAGAGGCAACATCGTAACACGCCAAAGTCGTTGTACGATATATTTAAAAAAAACATTGTTTTATGCAAAAATATGTCAAAATGAAAAAAAAATAAATTAAAGTGCAAGGTTGCCTGTTTTGTTTAGTAACCGATGCTCATCAGATATACGAAATAGCATCTGGACCTTCAATGGATTATTCGTTGGTATTATAAATGTCTTTTATGTTTTTGAAACTTTTCACTTTCATTTAATAAGTATCTAACGATAGTGGCAACCTTGCATTTTAGTTAATTTGTTTTCATTTAAAATACATTGTTATTTTAGACAAAAATTCATTTTTTTATATATCATACAACGACGTTATAACGTTACTTGTTAGTTTAGGTGATGCATATGTATATTGTCTAGTTAAATTTTAGAGGGTCTTGGAATATAGTAGATGTTTTTAAACACGCATATTTAAGTAAGGTTTTGTATATGTATTAAGCGACATTCATCCTTTTTATTTGATTATAAAAGAGAGCGAGAGAGAGAGAGAGAGTGGGAGAGAAAAAGAGTGAGAGAGTATACTACACAAGAAAGTTAGATATATAATAAAGAAAATTTTAAGTACATTTTTTCGAGAAATGCTAAGCCCAGTCTTACTAATACAATTTACGAGCAGATAGATTTATGATTCAAGAAAGACGCTAACTGTTCTCTTTTTTCAAGTACCATTCGGTTGTTGGACGAAAATTAATCGGATGTGTAAGTGTTGAATAAATTTGTGTGGGTTTCGAGGCGGCGGTTATACCGCCGCCTCCACCACTTACCGATGGTATTGTTGGTGGTTCGTTTTCGCTATTAAAATGTCCACCAATTCGAAATTCATTTTCGGTTAAAATATCGATACTTAAACGCGGAATATCATCGTCCTCGGTTGTCTCAATATCAACCATTTCGTCATCGCTCGATAGCGAGTCTTTTAATTCGGCACTGTGATTACTCGATCCGGATGATGAATATCCTGATATATGACGATCACTTTCTGTTATTGAACTGTTATTGTTTAGCACTGGTTTTAATGTCGAATCATTATAAAAACTAAACGAAGACGGCAATTCAATATCATCTCCTACGTGTGTATGATACTTTAGTTGGTGGTACATCGATGATGACGACGACGATGATGATGAGGTTTGAACCGAAGCGGCAATCCAAGGTAGAACATAAGTTGGAAATGGAAGTGTGGAACCAGTTTTATTGTTGATATGATAATCTGGATCAGTTGTACCTTTTCTGCTACTATTCGAAGTTAAATTTTGTTGGTTATGATGATGCCATATGTAGTCCATGCAAAAATGTCGTTGAACACTTGTCAAATGAGCGAGATCGCTGAGATTTGAATTGGTCGTCGACGTTGTATTCGTTATTATTTCATTTTCATTATTTGGTGATAGTATTGCTATTTGTGGCCCTGTCAATTCGCTTCGTTCATTTGGCGGTGTTATCGCCACAGGTGGTACCGAATTGTTCGCCAAAATACTAGTGGATGGTGACAAATGCAGGGATGATGATGGCCTAGGTGATGCACTATTCGAAATAGCTGCTGTTAAATTTAAATCAGCTGGTGGACCACTATTTACGCCCTTAATACGTTTTATATGTGTACGTGGTGATATAACAGGGGACACTGACGAGGATTTACTTTGCTGTGACATTGAAACATGTGACATTAAACGTTTTCGCGTACCTCCATTAAACATTGCTTTGACATCTTCCCATGCATGAATTGTTTCCATTTGTGGCGTTCCTGTTAGTTTCATGTGACGACGCCATGAATTAAAGTTAGCTGCATCCGGTTGAACATACTTATCACACGGGCTCGTTCGATGCGAATGAAATATAAATTTATTTGGGGAAAAAAATAAACCACAGTACGAACATTTTATACATTTTGCTCTCGACGAATTATATCGAGATGGTAGAAACGAGCCATGACATCCCCAAGCACATTCGTGATGTACTTGAAATGCAAAGTCGTCAGGTAATTGGGGTGGACAATTATCACTTAGAAATGATTTACATAGGCGTTCTGCCTCTCGTCGAGTTATCATGCCACAGCGCCGTGATGATACTGGCATTGCTCCAGCTCGTCGTAAAATTTCTAATTGTACCGGAGTACATTGAACACACGTAATTCCAAGTGCTACTCGACGATTGTGAATTTCATTATAGCTAAATTGTTTCAAAAGTGTGTTTGAAATTTGCGCAAGGCATAATCGTTCCTGTGACTCAATATACAATGATACGATCGGTATACCATACAACATTACTGTACTGACTTGATTAAGTCGTTGCTTTGGTGACATTTCACAACCATTTTTACCGCTTGCGAAATTGTTTTTTAGCACACGATATTTTTTATGTACGTTCTTTATAAGCTCAGTTGGTAGATGGTGTGATTCGTTATTGTCCTCCTTTAGTGTTAATTTTTTCATAATCCTGCAAAAATACAAATGAAAGATATGTTATTTACTTTTTCGCACTAAAATTCTACTCGTATAGATGTTAGCTGGAAATAAATTTGCTGCAAGGGGTTAAAAAAATTAAAGAAGGTGGAAAGTATTCTAGTGTGTATGTGGAGCGAAACGAGAGGCCTAGGTTCAATTCACATACACACACCTACTTACACATTAAAGACACCCAATCGTGTTTTTTGGTCACAACCGCGAATCCAACCCAAATCTCACAATACTCACTCTGCCAACCAGGACGACACATAGAGCACATAGAGCTATAAGAAACCAAACAAACTGGCATAAACTGATGTTCTACAACCACTTAACACATAAATAAATACACTCAATAATGGTTGTCTACGGACCATGCGGTGGCGCCTGTGAGAAGTTAATTAATTTGTTGAGATAATTAAGGTAGACAATCACAAATATGAGTCACCCAACTGTCCAATGTTCACAAAAGAAGAACAAAATAACAGATTCAAATACAAAAAATCTATACAACGAATAGGCAATGATATAGGTTTTTCCCCGTCACTCAGGCACGATTGATGCAATACAGTCATTTGAGATAATATTTTGGACAGGAGTACAGAACTCCACTCATCCCGATCAGAGAATTTCGATATTAGAAGATTTGTAGAATTCAGTGGGTAGGTGACCTTAAAATTTTATTAGAATTTTTATATGACCCATCAGATTGCCCGTTGTCAGGTTTGCTTTCTACAACTTCGATGCAGTCAAGGTAGAGAACCTTTTTTGATAAGCACCTGCAGTGTCGGCCATCCTATGAGGGGTACCATATACGGGCAATCGGATATGCTCGCATCGATCCGGTAATACCAATGAGGGCTATGCGTTGTACTTTATTGAGTAAAGTTTGCACATTAATCACCACCTTATCAAAGAGGCACATATAAGTCTGATAATGGATAGTTTAGTTCTATTCCTCAAGTATTATCATTTGGCCTTTGACAAACCTAAAAAGCGACGAACTACTGGTAGTACGACAGATCAGATTGACAAGTCTTAAAGAAATTGCCTAGGTCGCTGTAAACAAGTATGGTGTTCAATCGGTCAGCGGAAAAAAGATTGTGAAAAAGAGTTGCGAGACAGCCAAGGAGTTTGAGAACGTCGCTGTTAAAACGGAAAGGTGAAGGCTCTACCAGGACGAACACATGATGTTCTTTAATTCTGGCGGAGTCAACGAAAGGGGACTCTCAGTGAGATTCGTTATATTTGAATAACGGTAACCTAAGATGGGAGTCCGCCGATGGGAAATTGGAAATGGATGCTACCGAACGGCAGAGTATCAAAAGTACTAAAGGAACTGCATGATAAGTTAAGTAGGTTGCATTGGAGTTAATAAAACATTTGCCCTAAGTTACGCAATGGTTGAGTTATCGGAAGAACGTCAAAGCGAACAATGGTGTCAATGTAACATGTAAGGGATCAAGGACCCCTGCATTAATAATCCAGTGGGTTAGCAGATACGGGTTGCTATGGGAGCTACATACAGGTCAAAGAACAAACTTTGAGTCGTGACCAATCAAAGTGAGGGGGGAACCCTGACTTCTCGTATGAATCTTTTCTCGTATGAACTGAACGGACTCTGGAGCACGGTTGAGGGGTGAACTTATTGATGCACTGATATAGTTTAAGTGCGCTGGTTAAGGTAAATTCGACTACGAAGAATCAAATCAAAGACTTCATTACTGATACGGAAACAGGATCCCTCTTCACAAAGAGACATCAATCCAGAACCGTGAGGTAGGAAGTCATCCATACATTACAGACGAATGCAATTGAAAGAAATGTTACACAAAATGTGTATATCGATCGACAGTAATAAGCTACAATACCTTTTTGCCTTTCAGCACCTTAGTTTGTTGGTGACGAATGCTTTAAAGTGGGAGAAGTAGCAAAGCGCTGCGATGTTCTGGAAGGGGAATCATGAACAGAAAACGATATACAAACATTACTCGTTGGATAGGTGAACCAACAGAGCGTTGGTGCTATATTAGAAGGACAGTTCATCGAAGTGGCATAGAAATTGAGGAACTCCACTCGAGATGTGAATAATATTAGCGGAACAAATGTAATATGTTGTGCAAGAGCATTAATCCAGAAAGACGCTAGATATTGATTTCAATATAATCATAATAGGCATAAAGGAAGAAGGATAAACTGAAACAGGATGGTCATAGTAAAAGCGGAGGGGCAGTTTTATGCCGGTCTGCTATAAGAGATATTTAAATCATGTGTCGATATTAAAAATGTGAGAGTGGAGATACTCGATATAAGGGAAACAAAGTCAAATAATCTTATGATCCGAAGTTAGCAAGAAATAAAAATAGTTAGCAGTGGTACACATTAGAAAAACAGAGTTGAATGAAAAAAACTGAAAAGTACATGAAGTTATGAAAATTTTGCGATTCGAATCGGAAAATTCTCTAATCGACATGTTCATCGCCACATGTTGATTGTCAACAACGATACTACGCGAGGTGAACAACCAGTCTTGTCGGAGATTCACAAAATGACGAACCATTTGACGATAGCGATGCTGACCCCACTTACCAACCTTTCCTGTCACCTGAAAATCACACCTCAGACGATCAAAACATGTATTGTGATATTGAACAAATGAACGATCAACTCGAAATAAATTTAACACTCGAAGTCGGGACAAGCAAAGAAACTCCGTAAACGGAAACATAATGCTAGGAAATCTTACCATTTAGAGAGGAGAAATGCAAAAAGAGGAGAAATGCCGTAGCATATAGCCCGAAGTATAAGTGTCTTCTAGAAAATTTTATCGGTGTTGTAAACTACACTCGTAGTGATAGTTCACAAAAATATTTGCATGCCGATCTCAGATGGCTTATATGTATTAGCTATCTGCGGAAAGTCAACAAAACCCGGTTAAAAATTGGAAGTATACAAAAGTATTCCAATCGATGAATATTAAGTTTAAGAAACCACCACACTTGACCGATGCAAAAATAATCATAAAACCACGGCTAAAGCAGATAGGACCATCAACGGTATACGTATGATATGCAAAAATGCCCACCAACGTCTTATTTGAATACGTCAATTTCTTCTTATAAGCGAGCATTATAGACGTACAATGTCACCATCCACGATTGTGTTTCAAATCAGGCGTATAACCATATGTGGCATGAATCTGGTGGAAATCGCGGCGGCAACTAAGTTCAAGATTCAACTAAGTCAATTACAAACACTAAATAAAAAAAGCCATGTTGCATAAATGTTTATGGTTTTTCTCAGCAAGAACCATCATGTCGAAGTGATTGACCACAAATTTTGAGAGATGGGCCATACTCATTTAACATTCACCACCCACGAGAATGGTATCGGTTTGTTTTCTAATACTTTTTTTACAGGGATGTAAATTTTAAACTAAGACAAAATTTTCAGGAACTTCTTAATATCTGAGGATGCATCAAATTCCACTTCCAACGCAAAAATTAATTCGCTGTGATTCTCTACGATATTTGACGTAATCTAAAGCAACAAAAAATATTCAATGAATTGCATATGGATTGCACCGTCTCTACAGACTATTTCCAAGTGGTTTCGAAGATTCCAGAAGGGCCATTAATGTGGCTCTGGTGAAGTCCAAAGGTGACGAAGATCCATGGTTAACACAAGAAATTATTGCTAATATATTAGTAGATAAGCTATGCGGGTTCTAGCACAAAATCGCGTGTATTTTCTTATAAAGGTCTAAATTTGCATTTTTGACTTCACTATGACGTCACGCGCCTGCTTTAAAAATCTATCACGGGGTCAAATCACATTTGTTTTATGACGTCACGCGCTTGTTATAAGACTATATGCATAATATAAATTCGAAGTCCTATCGAAATTTTGGTGAAAATGTTTTTGACTTCTAGAATCTATCAAAATTTTTCTGCAATAATATGAAAGAAACATTGTTGTTGTTGTATTATACTAGTAAACAGTAAAAATCTAAACATGATCAAACATGTTTCAGGTAATATTTTTTCTTATGCATACAAAATTACATTTCTGCAGATTTTTTTTATATGACGTCACCCGCACGTAAAAGTATTATGAATGTAATTTTTATTTTTTTTTTTTCTATGACGTCATATATGCACATCATTTTATTGTATCAAGGGAAAATAATAATATACATAAGCATCTATGTTGTTGTTGTTGTAATGTTATAAGAAAAAAATCAAAAACTCTAAATATCTCCGTAAATAGAGGTCCTATAAAAATTTTGACAAAAAATTCCGTACGAAGTACTTATCTGGGTGAGGATAGTTGAATATGATGGTACATTTTTTTTATAGATTTTCGACTTTCAGAGCCTACCAAAATTCTTCTACGATAATATTATTTGATACATTGTTGTTGTATTATACAATTATTATTAGGAATCCGAACAAGACTAAACATGAATAAAGGACAAAACATTTAATTGTTAAGTTATCGTATTGATTTGTGTTTAATATTAAATGTTATCTTTGACGTCAAGTTTTAATGTAGTAATAAAATTTCTTATTAACGTATGCTATAAATTTTATATAAAATGTAGTTCAGTGCATCTGCACAATTTATTATCTATATAAAGATGTGCTAAACCTATTTGCGATCATTAGTTCTTATACCATCATACTGTGTGATTCAACCAGTTAATATTTATATAATTAAAATAATTTAAAGTAAAGAAGTGATTATACATTTATAATACATTATATAATACCAATTAAAATATAAAATGATAAATTTTAATCAGTAAGTATCTAATTCTAAATCGTTACTTCTTAGTGACACCGTAAACTATCAGCTTTTACAAAGTGCCATTAAAGAATGTAGCAAAAATTTAACAGTTCTTCGAAATAAGCTGCAGAGATGTACCAGCCCAGGAATTAAAAAAACAAGTGACAAGTGCAATTGGCTTATTGACTGGATTCGCACACAAATGAAAATGATGATAAAGAATCAACGAAATTTACATCAAGACGCGTAAACTGTGAATATTTGCAAACAGCATTTCAAAATCGTATTAAAACTTTAGCCATAATCAACTTGACTCATACCGATCCGATAGATTTGTTGAATGATTGTCAGAAAACTTTTCACATTCGCATCAAAAACCTATTGAAAAATAAATCCGCTTTAAAAATAAATGGAGTGAAAATAATTTCTAGTTTAAATATATGAATACAAAAAATCATGAACTGTACCGGGATACAAACATCAATGAATGGTTTAATAAAAATATTAAAGTAATAATACTAAAAAAGCTCGAAGAGTTTCAAGAAAAGCAAAGTGGTTGGAGTATTTCGGCAATCATAAATTTAACCATGAATATTAATAAATTTACTCCACAACTGGGTTCATCTTATATAGAGTATTAATATTAGAAATAGCGTAATGCATATTTTGCGTGGTCTTTAATGGCAGCATTGCATCCAGTAGAAAAAAATCCTCTTAGCATAGTTAAGCATAGATCCTACTTAGAGAAGTTCAATTTAAAAGGCATTCAATTTCCAATGACAATAAAGCAAATTCTACATTAATGTATACATATTGAAACTACAAAAGTCTGGAGACTATATTAAATTACCAACTTATTTATCTAAAAACAAAAAGGATAAGAACGTCAATCTACTCTTAATTCAAAATGTTTACGAAAGGGCTGAGGGAAACGAAGAAGTAGATGGAGCAATAAGAGAATTAAGCGAGTATGAGCCGATTAAATATCATTATGTTTGGATTAAAAATCTGTCTAGGCTGTTGTCATCACAACTGAGCAACCACAAAGGGGAAACGTATTCTTGCGATCGATGTCTTCACTATTTCTATTCAATTGAGATACTACAAAAACATGATGAGAATTGTAAAAATTAAAATAATTGTAAAGTTAGGTTACCTACAAAGTAGCAAAAATATATTCACTTTAAGAATTTTAAGAACAAGATAGTTGCACCATTCATAATTTAGGCAGATTTAGAATGTCTATTAAGAAAAGTTGAAATTAATAATAATTATAAAAATCATGAGCCTTATAATATAGGTTATTATGTGAAATGCTCATATGATAACACACTATCATTCTACAAATCATACCGTGGTGAGGATTGTAATATATTAACTAATCCAGTAAATATGAATGCTTTAACAGAAGAAGAAAATTCATTGTTTAAAACAATCCCGATATGTCATATATGTGAAAAACGGTCATATATGTTTAACGGTGAAGAGATTTGAGCCCATGATCACTGTCATTTTACAGGCAAGTTTAGAGGAGCCGCACATAATTATTGCAATATTAATTATAAAGAAGAAGGTCACATAGTTCCAATCGTCTTTCATAATTTAAGTGGTTATGACTCACATTTTATTATAAAAAATATAGCATCTGATATACCGGGAAGAGTACATTTATTACCAATAAACAAGGAGAAATATATATCGTTTACCAAACACTTAAATTTTTATTCAACAAAATATCGATTTATAGATTCATTTCGATTTATGGATAAAAGCTTAGATGACCTTTCATCATATTTATCTAGTTTTCCTAATTTAAAATCTGAATTCCCGCTAATTTCAGATAATAAATTTTTTGATTGTTAACAAAGAGGGGCGTCTATCCTTACGATTATTTCGATAGCTTTCAAACATGTTTAGAAGAATCACTTCCTTCACTTGAGCAATTCTATAACAAACTAAATGATAGTAATATTAGTGAAAAACAATATACACATGCACAAAATGTTTGGAACAAATTCTAGCGAATTACACGATGAACATTATACTTTACCATTTTGCCCAGAACATCAATGTAGTCCAGGTTCGAAAGAGGAAAAATTACTGGCTACATTGTACAACAAAAAAAATATATAATTCACTATAGAAACTTAAAACAAGCTATCAAGTATGGTTTGAAAATTAAAAAAATTTACAATATTCTTGAGTTCAAGCAATCACCATGGTTAAAGTCATATACAGATTTAAATACATTGCTACGCTCAAATGCGAAGAACGAGGTCGAAAAAAATCTTTTAAGCTAATGAATATTGTAGTGATGGGCTTAACTGGTTAATTTCGTAACCAAATGTGATTCGATCTTTTAGTTCATTAACCAGGTTAATTTAACCTGTTCATTTTAACCAGTTCAATACATATATATATATATATATATATATATATAATATATATATATATATATATATATATATATATATATATATATATATATATATATACATATACATATATATATGTATATATATATATATATATATATATATATATATATATATATATATACATATATATATATATATATATATATATATATATATATATATATATATATATATATATA
The DNA here is from genome assembly GCA_963932295.1 of Tipula lateralis. Taxonomy (NCBI): domain Eukaryota; kingdom Metazoa; phylum Arthropoda; class Insecta; order Diptera; family Tipulidae; genus Tipula; species Tipula lateralis. Next base: position 7,300,269 of record OZ010739.1, on the reverse strand, counting down.
TATATTGTAGAGTTTCGAGTTTCACTAATTTGTATTTGTTTATAAAAAAAAAAAAAAGATCTCAATATAACATCTGCAGCGACAGTGTTGACAAATAATCTAAATGGTACTAGATCATGATTGATTATTTTGTTTTTGATTTTGTATGGGGAAATATTCTTATTAGAATTCGTGTTTATTACCACATTCTAATTGGAAATTATATGGTAATTAGAATCATTTACTCGGTAATACCTGTGTAGATAACAACAAACAAACACAGAATATCTATCGATATTATCGTAATATTTTTCTACTTTAAGAAAATTAAATAATTAGAATTTAGTTACTATATAATAAATTCTACAAAATAATAAGTAACAAAAATATTAAGTCGTGTGTTATCTGTTTTGACTGAAGGTGTGTATAGTTCTTTAACAAATTTAAGCGTTAGTTTTTTTTTTACATTAAAAGTGAACATTTGTTTAGGAAGAAGTATAGATTTTGTTGGTGCGTTTTGGTGCTTGATCGCGAAATTATCAGTTTTTTTATTTTATCTTGGCGTGGTAAGGATTCATTTTGGTTTTTCTTTTATGTGAATCCAAAACGTGACGGTTTCTTATTCTTTCTGTATAGGTCAAAGAGGCTTAAAGCAACTTGAATCTGGCGATAGAAGAAACACGTGCTGCGCTTCAAATAGCGGTGATATATCCCGCTAAGATTAGCAGCATTAGTGGTGCTCTTTTTGGTCACGCTCAACAATTTTCTAAATATTAAATCATTAAATCTATAATGTATAGATTTAAGTATAATCTATTGTTTATTTAAGTGTTCAATTTTTTTTTCAATTAAGTGCGGAAAATATTTTTTAGTATAAGATAGTGTTATAAAAAAAAAAGGAAATACTGGTCGGTTTAAGATCATTTCGGGATCGACGGATAACCGCGAAGCTAACATTAAATTTACAGGTACCAGATAAACCGGATACTGTAAGGCCTTCCAGATCCAGTGGAGTACTGTAAGTTAATTTTTTTTATATTTATATTTTATATTAATTTATTTTTTTTTGAATTTGCTCGATCGAATACGTCAATACCGTATTGTTTTTTTTTTAAGAAATACACTCTCTTTTAACCGATTAATTTCCTCAGCACATTTGAATTATATCTTTAACTGTATTCAGCTTAAATTTATATGTTGAATTTTAAATATATATTTTCTTAGTTTAAAGTAAAAATATGAAATAATTTGTTATTATTAAATAAGGGAGTGTGATAACTTTTGAGAAGACATATAATGGATGTTTTGTTTTGGTACTTTTAATAACTAGTGTGCATTATGAACAAAAAAATACCGGTCGAACGAACCCCCCCAAAGGCGAGTAACCTGGAATATAAGTACCACATGATCGGTATCATAAAGCACCACATGGCGCCGAAACAGGGACTTGAAGGTCATCTTGTATTATGATCTGAAGGTTTTTTTTGTTTTAAAAAAAATGACGGTAGTTCTAATAAATCATCCAAGGAGCTTCACTCCTCATCTACAGATAGCCTGTAACATTTCCGTGACCGGAGTAACGGAAGTTAACAGAAATGGTGACTTATTAGATTTGGAGCGGTCGACTCTGGCCGGCTAAAGCTCATGGTGTTGGGGTGGGTGTTTCCAAATCGTATATAAGTTCACCGATAGACCGCTAGAGGGAAATTCTGACTATATATTTTTTTTTTTTTGGATACCTATACTTACCTACAACTCATCCTCTCAACCTAGTACTGACTATCTATACATGATGCAATTTATATTTTTTTGTACTTTATAAGAATTCATTTATTATATTTTTATATTATTAGAAAAGAAAAATTTATAGAAAATTAATAAAACTAAGGTTAAAGGAAGTCAATTATAATGAACTCAAACACTAAACTAAACTTAATTATAAACTTAAAATACCCATCACCATATAAAACATGAAAAAAAAGAGATATAATAAAAAATTTAATTAAATTTAAACTAAAATTAGGTACAATAAATTTTGGTTTACTTTTATCCCGGGTGTTGATCGTTGTTACAACGTGGATTGATAACGTTAACGTGAATTTTTACTGACGAAGCAATATTACTGACTATTCCAAATAATGCCGTTGATATTATTATTATTTTTTTTTTTTATGATTTATTAGTTTGGTTGATTTATAATATTTCATTCATTCATTTATTGTTTATAGTTATAATATATTAATTAAACTTAAGTTACTTAATTAAACATTAGTATACAATTAATATTTAAGTTTAAGTTTTCATTACAATCGATTTTCTCGATTTAAGTGACAACAATGATTCACTGTAGCACTTTAACTAGCGTTATGGTTAAGTTTACCGCATTGTACACAATTTCTATAGATACATTTTTTTTTTTTAAAGCGTCATGTATCTATATACATATTTATATGCACATATATTAACTATTTTTAAATTCGATTTCACGTAAAGTTCACGATTTTTATATAATCAGTTTGATTAGCAACATCAAATGTTCACATTAATGATTTGTTAAAACTCATCACATTTTCTCCCCGTTATAGCACATGGGAGTCTATCAATTGATTATCACAAGTCTTTTTTAAAAGCTACTTATTTTTTATATTTTTAGTCTCTAGTAACTTGTCTATTAATTATCGCTTCATCCAAGTAACTCACAACTCTCACCCAATTGTCGAGTTTTCTTTTTCGCATCCCAAAATACCATCAAACAAAAATCACATACAAATCCACAAATATTAACAATACCAAGTTAGAAAAGAAATAATAAGCAGGTCAGGGAACGCAGGTCAACGCGAGCTACGTTTCAAACGTGGGGACGACCCAAACCCGAGAAACAGTCTCATTAAGCCGGGCCTAGATAATATGGTGCAGTTTAAAAAAATATATACTAATGAATCAATTTTGGCCAAATGTTAAGGACGAATATCTTTCGCGTGAAAGGTACCTAATACTTTCCCAGTTTGATTTTTAACGACATAGGCTACATTACCCACCCTAGATTCTATAATAGCGGGAATGAATTTGGCAGCTAGTTTGGCTGAAAATTTATTAGAGGCGTCACTTTGAACGAACGATCTTATAAAAACTGGCTGACCAGGAGTAAAGATTCGATTTTGACTCCGAAGATTGTAACGTTTAGCTACCTTATTATGAGCTACCTTCAGATAATGAATTATTTGATCTCTTATTAGATTTAACCGATCGGGTTTAGACATTATTTGCACCTCATTAGCGTCAACTTCGGATAAAAGTTTGCGCATGGCATAATCACTTCCATGCAAAGACATATGTTGGCCAAACACTAAATAATGTGGGGAATAACGAGTTGAATCGTGTACAACATTTCGTAAGGCGGCTGCTACTTCTTGTAAATGAATATCCCATTCGTTGTGATCACGATCTTCAATGTACGAACGGATAGCCGCAAGCAATGTTCGATTAACTCGTTCGGAAGCATTACTTTGTGGAGAGTAAACAGGGGTCCGAATGTGCGAGATTTTATATTTATCGAGCAATTCATGGAACATCTTCGAAACGAATTGTCTGCCATTGTCTGAAGTAACAACTTCAGGAACCGAGAATAATAGAAACACTTCATTTTCAAGAAAATTACACAGCAAAGAGGCAGACGCTTCTCTCAATGGTTTGACCAATATAAATTTAGAGAAATGATCTAATACAATTACAATATAGGAATTGCCACGCTTTGACCGTGGATATGGTCCTAGAAAATCTACGAAGAGTTTTTGAAACGGTCGGGTGGATTCTACTGGAACTCCCATGGTTGGTCGAGTCGAAAAATTTACGCCTTTATTCATTTTACATTTTGTGCACTTAGAAATAAATTCTTTAACATGAAGAGACATACGAGGCCAATAAAATTGTCGTTGCAACCTATCCAAAGTCTTAGCTACTCCTGAATGCGCTGAGGTTGGAGGCACATGGGCTTGTTCAATGAGAGATGGTGTCAATGAAATTGGTACCATTAACTTCCATTCGGAAATATCAGTGTCAGTATATCGCGAACCAAAAGAAGGGCAGATCAATAGTTTATTATCACGTATTTGAAAATTATGATTAGAATTTTTGGAATTCTTAATAGAATTAATTTGATTTAGATATTCTTCAGTCAAGAAAGCAGGTGAATTCAGGTCCAGGTGGAGAACAGGCACCTCACCAGATTTGACAAGACTGTCTACACACGGAAGATCGTTTGAATGATTAACACGATTAAAAGTTTCTATCTGACTTGAAGAATAGTCATGTGGTCGAAAATTACCGGGAGTCATGTCATACACTGATGAATTCAATTCATCACAAAAAGCACGTGAAAGTGTATCTGGAACTATATTGACGGATCCTTTTCGATACCCAATCTGGAAATTAAAAGCCTGCAACTTAAGACTCCATCTGGCAAGTCTCCCAGATAGATCTTTCTGCGACATTAACCAGCGTAAACTGGCGTGATCGGTATAAAGCGTAAAAGTATATCCCTCGATATACGGTCGGAATTTTTGAACGCTTAGTACCGCTGCGTAGCACTCAAGTTCGGTGACAGAGTAATTTCTTTGGGCCGAGTTTAGTTTGTGGGACATATACTCTATAGGATGTTCACCACCTTCCGCATCGATCTGAAAAAGTACGCTCCCAACGCCCGCAGTGCTAGCGTCACATTGTATGAAAAACGGACGACCATAATCTGGGTTGGCCAAGACTGGAGCCGAGGATAAGGCTTGTTTTAGTAGGTTGAAAGAATTTTCTGCAGCAGTAGACCATTTAGTTTTAGATGATTTCCCGATAAGGTCCGTAAGCGGTGCAGCTAACGAGGCGAAATTTTTTATGAAACGGCGATACCACCCGCACATCCCCAGAAAACGCCGAATTTGTTTACTAGTTCTTGGTGTTGGAAAATCCATTATGGCCTTGCACTTTTCAGGGTTTGTGCGAAGACACCCGTTTCCCACTACGTATCCAAGGTAATTAACCTCTCTTAAAACAAATTGACTTTTGTCAAGGTTTATGGTTAACCCAGCGTTCTTTAACAAATTAGCGACCTGTGCCAAGAGTGTAAAATGTTCTTCCAAAGTAGCCGATGTTACTAGGAGGTCGTCTAGGTAAACAAATATTTTGTCATGCAATTGATAAGGTATCACCCGGTGCATAAGACGGCATAATGTTTGGGGTGCATTGCACAGTCCAAAAGGCATGACCTTGAATTGATACAAGGGCCGCCCAGGAATCGTAAACGCTGTCTTATCTCTAGATTGTTGGTCGAGTGGTATCTGCCAAAAGGCGTCTTTGAGATCTACCGCAGAGATATAACGGGTTTGATCCAAACGACCCAACAATCCATTGATAAGGGGCAGCGGATACGCATCCTTGACGGTCACCTTGTTCAATTCGCGGGCATCTAAACAAAGGCGTGCTTTGCCATTAGCTTTACGCACTAGATGAACCGGAGAACACCACGAGCTTTGACTCTCTTCGATCACATCGAGAGCCAACATTCGGTCAAGCTCCTCGTACATAATTTTCTGAATAGCCGGAGACACTGAATAGAACCTTTGTTTAATGGGTTTTGCTGTTCCGACATCGATAACATGAGTTACTAAATGTGTTTTACCTAGTCCTAATTTAGAACTTGAAGGGAAAGACTCCTTGATAGCATTTAGTTTATTCTGAACTGTATTAGTAAGTAAATGAAATTTAGGTGATGTGGATAGATCAAAGTTCTCGAGAGAGGTACTTAAGGAAGATAAGCTCACTGTTACACCAAATCGGTTCCAAAAATCGATTCCCAGATAAAGCGGCTGTTCCAGCGTAGGTACGATGTACAACAACATTCGGTGGGACTGGTTATTAAATTCAACGGTTGCATAAATATAACCGAAAATTCGTTGAGGTTGTCCACTAGCGGTATTTATATGAGCTGGGAAGTTATGAAAACGGGTACTTTGATCCGACAAAAATTTTTCAGATCCGTGACCCAAGACACTTATGCTCGCTCCACTGTCAAGTAGACCATTGTATGATATATTATTAATTATAACCTGGGCATACGGCCTCCTATCTACTGGGTCTGAGGTAATAATTGATGATAAGATGGTGGACCTTCTTGCTTTACGACGTTCCCAATACATTCTTGACCTCTGCTTTCTTGCATAATTATATATTCGCCGTGGTTCAGGAAGATATTTTTGATTTGTATTGGGCTGCATATTTAAATGGAATAATTCATTGATATTAGTAGCTTTATCCTTTTCAGAATGTGTGGATTTATTGTAAATTGAAGTAGTGAGAGGACTAGTGAAGCTTATAGTTTCAATTGGTTCGGTAATCGGTATAGATTGATTGTTTGTTGAGTAAATTTGACTTAATAAGACTGGTTCTGAAAATATGGTATCAGATGTAGCTATTGATTCGCGTTGGTGTGATTTGGATGGTATCGTTCCTCTCGATTGCTGGTTGAAGCCTCTTGCGTACTCCTGGGTGTTAATGGTTTTGGTGGCAACTGGTTCCCAGGTTTCCGGTGGCCACGTGCAGAGTTTTCCGCACAACGAGTGCAACGAGGGGTAATTGTATCTTTCAACCCACATCGATAACAAAATACACCGGTTGGAGGTATGGGACAGTCTACGAATGTATGACCAATATCTCGGCAGTTATAACAGGTGGGATGGTAACCGATGCTCAAAGAGTTAGGTTTTTGATTGGCTGGCGATGCTACGTAGGAATTCGGTCTTGTTTGCCTATTTGTGGAATTCTGAAGAATAGATAATGAAGCATTCTGATTTATTTGTGGAATAAAATCAATCGGATCTATCTGAGGATTTTCATTATAATTATTTAATCCCAATTCATTTATGGTACGTCGGGGAGTAAGAGAACTATCAATAGGAGCGCGAAAACGTTTCAAGGTATCCTCCCATGCGGTACAGCTTTTAATTAACTCGTTCAAATTGCTAAATTGCCGATCCGTGAGGTGGTATTGAAGGGCCGGTTTCATATTCATTAATAATATTTGGATAAGCTCCTCATCACTATACGGAGTACGACATTGGAGAGTAAGGCTCCATATTTTATGGTAAAAATCGAGAAAGTTTTCGTGCGATTGCTGTTTGCACAACTCAATTGATCTCCGGATTTCATAATTAGTGCGTCGATCTTGAAACCGTTCTATAAAATCACGTTTCAAATTTGGCCACGAGGCTCTCGGATTATACCTTCGGTAAATCCAATACCACTGCAGAGCTACATCTTTTAAAACAGAATGAAACTCGGCCATAATGCCTTCAGGAGTTAAACCCATGGAGGAAGCTACAGTTTCCAGTTGAAAAACAAACATATCCACGGAAGTTCCAGACGGAGACCCATTGTATGATATGCCACTTCGATAAAGTTGACGGTGTCCGGATGAGTTATGATAGTTTTGTGAAAGGTGAGGATTAGTTGAAAGATTTGAAGCTTTTCCCTGATTATTTTGATGGTCCATGTTAATAAAAGTGCTATTATGGAAAGCTTCTGTCTGAGGTTCGTGCGTATTGACTGAACTGGCATGGTAATTAATTGGTATCTGACGATGATTTGCATTGTCAAACGAGGTAATTGTGTTTACGGGTAATGATTTAATCGGGATATCATTACTAACTGGTTCCTGAAATCGTACCGCAGTTAAATGTGGATTATTTGTAACTGGTTCGCTTGGAGTTGGTATTTTATATAATTCCTTCATCGGAGAGTTATTCGTGGGTTGTTTAAATAATTTGGCTTGAAATTCATCTTGCTTACTAGTAAATAAAGCCAGTTGCTCAGTTAACTGGTTTAACTGAGTCATCATAGCAGCCATGAAACGATTTCCATCGGTTATGCTGGATTGAGGACTTATATTGAATGGGTTCATAGGCTCTGTTGCAACTTCACCTTGGTTGGGAACAGTATTTTGAAGGGTTGCTGAGCCTGATATGGTTTTTGAAGAGCTAGCGGTATCATTTCTTGGATTCCGATCGTGGGCAAGGACTCGGGTTGCAGCAATTTGTCCAGATGCCAAAGCATGTTTTATATCATCACCTTTGATTTGATTTAACGCATTGTCTTTTTGTTTCGACGGAGACAAAAATTCATGTTCTGTGGGATTAATTTGAGGCTCGCCTAATTCAACTTGACTAGCTAACTCGATCGACTCGTGCAGAGCGGCGGGACTTTGCAAATAATCATCTAACGATTTTAACAATGTGTTACAAGATTGCAATCGTTGACGGGCGATTTCTCCATACGTTGGTGATTGAGAGGCTCGCTCTAAGCGACCCCGAACGTGTAGCAAACGAGTCATAAGGTGATGAGCTTTGGTGGCTTGCTCGTCGGCCTGAAATTCATTCAACTGAGTTATTTCGCGTTGGATGGAGCGCAACTTCGACCTACAGTTTTCGATCTCCACATCCGGATTTTTAGATGCCTTTTGATGCATCTTCAGGGGAATCTCAAGAATCCCGGTAGTTTCAGACGCAATTTTATTTGCTAGGGTGTGAAAGGCTTCGGAGGATTCTGAGAGAATCCCGCGAATTTCACACTCAATCTCTAATTCATCAGGTTTTAATATTGTAATATCCATCTTAGGAAATTATTGTAGTAAATATTAATGGGATGAAAACAAAACTCAATAGCTTAGCGAACAAGTCTATAACCTGATTGATAGACAAATTTCCACACGTATATAAATTTAAATATTTAAATTCGAGTAATCAGAATTGAATTACTTTAGCTTATTATAGTTAATATTCGTCAATAATGAAAAGTCCAACTGTGAAACTTTTGATATCACAAAAAAATTATGAAGAAATCAATTAAATTAACGCTCTAACTAACAAAATATATGTACATATAATATAGGTAGAGGATGAGTTTAAAGGAAGCTTTCGGTATGTATATAAAGTAAATAGTCAGAATCAAGGAGAGGAGTTTACTGTGAGGGGTAAAGTTTAGCCACAGATTATGTCCTAAAATCGACAGCTTTGGTTGGCTGGAATTGCAGTGACAACAATCTTAGACTATTAGCACAAACAATTTACAGAATAACAATTAAAATCAACCCAAATTGGGGAATATATTATAATGTAATTTGTAAATTAAACATGAATGAATTTAATAAAAATTGGAAACTGTAAATACCATATAAAATGCAATTTCGTTTAAGATATTTCTGACGGTATAATACCGGATATATTTCGATTTATTGCATGATATATAATTAAAATAAAACAATTATGATTAACTGTGATCTTCATCGTCACTCAAACCTTTGTTTAAAAAGGGAAACATGATTGAAGATATCCAGCTTTGAAGGTAAATTTAAACAACAAAGAAAGCACTTTACTAAAATCAACACTTTTTAGTGGAAATAGAAAGCGTTATTGATTTAAATTAAAAATAATGATAATTTGAATACTTTATAGAATTTAGTTAAGGTAGGAATCGGGAGAAAAATTGAAGCCTAATACTTTGGGCGCCACTGTATTTTTTATATTTTTAGTCTCTAGTAACTTGTCTATTAATTATCGCTTCATCCAAGTAACTCACAACTCTCACCCAATTGTCGAGTTTTCTTTTTCGCATCCCAAAATACCATCAAACAAAAATCACATACAAATCCACAAATATTAACAATACCAAGTTAGAAAAGAAATAATAAGCAGGTCAGGGAACGCAGGTCAACGCGAGCTACGTTTCAAGCCTTACATAGTCCGCTTAAAATATAAATAAGCAGCGGATGGCTACTCTTTTTTTTTTGTAAAATTTGCATTTTCTTTAAACAATCTGTATTAGTTACTGTGAGCATCAGCTTTTGTGTTACTAAATTTTTACAATTTTGATTTTCAGTGATTCTGAAACTCTTGTAAATTTTGTACACCTTGCAGATGACCACGGTACTATTGCATTTAAGTAGCTTTTCTTTTATATAATTATACTTTCAATTTTTATTTTTTTCTAAAGGGTGTTATATCACAAAAGTTAGATATTATGCTTTATGTATGTGGCCTTATGCCAATTTTTGATTATATGTTTAACATTATCGAAATGTAGATCTTAACGGTGAATCCGTTTTTCTTTCGTTATTGTTAAATATTATACTCTATATGTAAGCGTTTAAATAACAGTCAAATTATTGAGGAGGATAGGGGTTAAAATGATCTTTATTAGTATCGGTTTCGATTTTAATCGTGATTCGGTTTTTCCTGATACAAATGCGATCATAACTGATCGAACTCTTTTCTTTTAATTAAACCGTATGGATACTCTTTAGATGAACTAATTTCAAATAGATTTACGTCTTCTCGGATAAAGTTATTGAACTCCCTTATGAATTTATATCTTCGCTAAAAGAATTTTTTTTTTTCTATATACGAGTAGAATTTACATATAAAAAAAAATATATATTTATTTTTTTTTATTATCAATATATCTCGTATATACATTATTATATTTTTGTTCGATTAATAATAGACTAAGTCTATAACTATAATATTATAATTTTATGATAGTAAAATTGGTGAAATCCACGTTGGCACAATGGTTGTGAAAAATATTTTTGATGTCCTTAATGAAGATGAATTAGACATCGAATATAAAGTACGACACATAAACCCTGAAATTGAGGATTCTAAAACTATTTTGCTAGAACAAATTTCATTAGAGGCCAAAGGAGCGCTTCAAAAACCAAAAGAAACTCATAAGCCCATAAATCCAGATGAAGAATTAAGAAACTGCAAAGAATATTCCAGTTCAATAGACTATGACTGTAAGAAAGTATCTGTCAATTCTTCGCCTGAATTGCTACAACAACTTTTAATTCATACTGTTCATTGGAATGATCGAGCATTTAGATTGAAAAACAGCTTCGAAGAAATAGGAGATGTTAACAGAGTCCTTACATCTTTTCGAAGAACTATTAAACTGTTACAATCTTATTTATATGACACCGATGAAGGAGCAAGCTTTAATCCGAAATATAAGCCTCCTGCCTCTAAATCAAAAGGTGCAGTCCCGAAAAACACTACTCCTTCTATCGAGGTGATTTCTCGTGGGGAAATATTAGATTCAAAATCAACAAAATCTTTGCCGTTAGAACAGTCTACTACAGAAGCTCTATCCGCAAGAGAAAACAGCGATAACAAAAGCGACATTTCTCAAGGTCTGATTAACACAGAACAAAAAAAGCTTATAAATTGTAATAAAATGAACGAGATCAATGTTTCAAGTCGTAATCCTAGTAGTAGTGTTACAGAAAATATTCAACCCAATTTCGAGTTAATACCTCCATCTAACTTTAATAGACAGTCTAGGTCGTCTATTGATACGAACTTATTACCACCTCACCCAAGTCGACAAGGTCATTTTGAAAATGAACTAAAAGCTCGATATACTCAATCTCAAAATGTTAGATTTGCTCCCAATAATTTGAACTCAATGTTCAGAAATTCTGATAACTTCAATGAACAATTCCAACAATATTCGGAACCTCCATCAAACTTCGATCAGATAATTAAGGAATTAAATGAGCAAACACTCAACAAAATTTCTCGTAATGGTAATTCAAATTTAGGACCACCACAACATTCTGAATTTCGTTCAAATCAATTTTTACAACACGATAAGTCTCCTAAGTGGCAAAACTTAAAATTTGATGGATCAAAAAACAGTAATGTTGGTGAATTTATCTTTCGCTTTGAAACTCTTGCTAGACGTTGTGGATATAAAGATAGTTCATTGGATAGATTTATCTTCGATTATGTCTCAGGAGATGCTGACACCTTTTTGTGGAATTTCGTTAGAGGAAACCCGACAGCAAATTGGTATCAAATAAAAGAGGCGTTGATTTCGTGGTTCACAAGTTCTGAGGAAGAAGCAGAAAATCGCCGGTATATTTACAGAAGAGTACAAAATATGCGTGATACTGTTCAAAGTTTCATTCTAGATATTGAAATTCGCAATAATAGACTACGTAATAGACTCAGCGAACCCGAATTATTAGATGTTATAAAAAATAACATGCTTCCGGTGTATAGGGACAAAATTATGAATGTAAAAATTTCATCTATTAACCAATTACGAATACTTACGCAGGCTTATGAGAACTTGTGGAATCAGAGTGGGTATGATCCGCGCACCCATTTTCCTACACGTCGTCTCTCAGTAAATGAACTGCATTCAGAAAGTAATCTAAACAATAAATCAGAAAATTTCTCGCAGTATAATGTAGTAGATGCACTGAACAATTTCACACGCAACAAAGGACAACTAGTAGTGTGCTGGAATTGTAAAGACATCGGACACTATTACCAGGATTGTCCACACGATTTGACACATGTTTTCTGCTTTGGATGCGGGCAAGAAAATGTAAAAAAATATAACTGCTTAAACTGTAGTAAGAATAAAATAAATTCGGAAAACCTCAGATCGAACTTTTCCAAAATGGGGTTGCAAAGTTCGATACATCCGAATATCCCCAAATACCCGGATGCGGGAAAGTAATTTCACAATCTTTATATCTGACGAATCCTACCGGAAATGACCTTACAACCGAATTAACTAATAAACTAAGCCATTCTGATTCTCCTAGTAGATCCAATCTTGATAACTTCGACGTAAAATCAACAATTTCACGCACTAGAAAATACTTTCTTACTAAGAAGCGAATTTATAGAGAATGTGCTTCCACTATTTTGCGTAACTTAACATCACAAATAGACGCCAGACCACACATAGATGTTAATATTCTTGGTAGAGCTTTAACTGGTTTACTTGACAGTGGAGCCAGTATTAGTATCCTTGGTAAGAACTCATTAGAATTTCTGAAAGATATCAACAGCAAATTTCATAAAATTAGTTCATTCGTAAAAACGGCTGATGGCACTTGCAATTCAATTATTGGATATGTAAAATTACCGGTACAGTATCGTAACAAGACAAGATTAGTAAGATTTTATATAGTTCCTACACTGCAAGGTGCTTTATACTTAGGTATTAACTTTTGGGAATCTTTTAGTATTGCGCCGATTATGTTGGATGATATAGAACTAAATGATGATATTGATGACAAGGTACATACACTATCAGGAGAAGATCAAATTCGATTGCAAGAGGTTATCAATAAATTTCCTTCCTATAATGAATTAGGTTTAGGCTCCACTAAACTTCACGAACACAAAATTGATGTAGGAACCGCTTTACCAATTAAACAAAGATATTTTCCGGTTTCTCCAATTATTCAAAATAAACTGTATACCGAAATAGATAGAATGCTATTACTGAAAGTAATAGAACCCAGTCAAAGCCCGTGGTCTTCACCGGTAGTCTTGGTTAAGAAACCTAATGGGAAATCACGTTTATGTTTGGATTCACGGAAACTTAACCAAGTTACTGTTAAAGACTCGTACCCACTTCCGATTATTGACGGTCTTATATCACGACTCAAGGATACGAGGTATATTACAAGCCTCGATTTAAAGGATGCCTTTTGGCAAATTCCGTTGGAACACTCATCAAGAGAGAAGACCGCATTCACAGTTCCCGGGCGGCCACTATACCAATTTAAGGTAATGCCGTTCGGGCTCTGTAATGCGGCCCAAGCAATGTGCAGACTCATGCATAAAGTGATTCCAACGGAATTACACGATCAGGTTTTTGTATACCTCGACGACCTTTTAATTGTGTCACCAAGTTTTGAAGATCATTTAAATTTGTTATCAATCGTAGCCAAACATTTATCTAATGCTGGTTTAACGATTAACATTGAAAAAAGTCATTTTTGTAAGAAGGAGATTCGTTATCTTGGGTATGTAGTTGGACAGGATGGACTTCGTACCGACCCTACAAAAGTTGAAGCAATTGTTAATTTCCCGGCTCCAAAGTCAGTTAAACAGATACGTCGTTTTCTTGGAATGGCGGGTTGGTATCAAAGGTTCATTCCCAACTACGCCCAAGTTACAGCACCAATATCTGACTTATTAAAAAAGCATTCGAAATTTGTATGGACTCCTGAAGCTGATCTTGCATTTGGTAGAACTAAAAACTTATTGTGCACGGCTCCAGTATTAACTAATCCGGATTACAAAAGTCACTTTTATATTCGCTGCGATGCGAGCACTGAAGGCCTTGGTGGAGTGCTCTTCCAAAAAGATGCTGATGAAGTTGAGCGACCTATATCCTTCTTCTCCCAAAAACTGAACTCGGCTCAGAAGAATTATACAACAACAGAACTTGAATGTCTTGCAGCCGTGTTATCGATAAAAAAATTCAGACAGTATGTAGAGGGCTATCGATTTACAGTAATAACTGATCACGCAAGCCTCAAATGGCTGATGGGGATGAGAGATTTGACCAGTAAACTTGCGAGGTGGAGTCTTTTTCTTCAAATTTTTGATTTTAATATCGTGCATACGAAAGGGAAAGAAAATATTGTTGCTGACACACTATCCCGTATCTATTGCGATACTATTTGCGAATTGAAGAATAGTACCGACATTTGTTTGGATTATTTGGATCTGCTTTCACCTGCTTTTGAAAACGACCATTATAATTCAATTAAATCGAAAGTTTTAGCCAAACCAAATGAATTTCCTAATCTTCGGATATTAAACGATCGCTTGTATATACGAATTGAACCCCGCATTACCGAACCCATTGCAGAAGCACCTGTATGGAAATTATGGATCCCGGAGGGCTTGATACAGAAAGTTTTAAAAACAGAACACGATGAGCCTACAGCAGCACATTGTGGCATAAAAAAAACTCTATTTAGGATTAGAAAATTATTCTACTGGCCAAAAATGGGTAAAGATGTTTATGATTACGTGGTAAAATGTGAGATCTGTAAAACAGCCAAGGCGTCAAATCGAATAACACGACCTGAGATGGGAAATACAAAATTTGTCGATAGACCTTTCCAAAAGATTTACATTGATCTACTCGGTCCATACCCAAGATCAAAAAACGGAAAAACAGTTGTTTTGGTGGTATTGGATCAACTTACAAAATTTCCTTTGCTAAAATCCCTTAATCGAGGTACAACTATCAATATCATAAATTTTCTAAAAAACGATGTTTTTACTCTATTTGGATGTCCTGAAACAGTATTTTCAGATAACGGTCCTCAATTCGCTAGTAAAGAATTCCGCGAATTCTTGTCCAAGTATGACATAAAACAAGAAAACACACCTTACTACCATCCACAATCAAATGCATCAGAGCGGGTTAATCGATCCGTTCTCAGTGCAATTAGAAGTTATCTTAAAGATGATCATCGTCTTTGGGATGAACAGTTAAGTGAAATAGCAGCTGCCCTGCGCAGCGCAGTTCATCGTTCCATCCAATACTCCCCGTACTTTGCGCTGTTTGGATACCCAATGATACATCATGGTTCTACATACCAAATACTAAAAGATACCAATTGCCTTAATGACTCCGACTTGGAAACGTTACCTACAGATATAAAGTTGCCGATCATTCATGACAAACTCAAAATAAATTTAAGCAAAGCTTTTAATGAATATTCTAAAACATACAATTTGCGTGTACGACCACTTTCGTATCAGGCAGGACAAAAAGTATTTGTTAAAACTCATTTCCTAAGTGAAAAGTCTAAGAACTTTTCATCAAAATTAGCACCTGTTTACATGCCAGGGATTATAGTTAACCGTACAGGAAGTGTTACATACACAGTTGCGAATGAGAACGGCAAAGTTATGGGTGTTTACCACGCAAAAGATTTGAAACTATAACATATAGGTTATTGAATCCCCGATTAGACTACACAAAACAGAAATACATTAAAACTCTCAACTTTTTTCAGGTTACATGATAAAACGTAAAGTTCGATCATGAAATCTGCTGTGTAGAGTTTCGAGTTTCACTAATTTGTATTTGTTTATAAAAAAAAAAAAAAGATCTCAATATAACATCTGCAGCGACAGTGTTGACAAATAATCTAAATGGTACTAGATCATGATTGATTATTTTGTTTTTGATTTTGTATGGGGAAATATTCTTATTAGAATTCGTGTTTATTACCACATTCTAATTGGAAATTATATGGTAATTAGAATCATTTACTCGGTAATACCTGTGTAGATAACAACAAACAAACACAGAATATCTATCGATATTATCGTAATATTTTTCTACTTTAAGAAAATTAAATAATTAGAATTTAGTTACTATATAATAAATTCTACAAAATAATAAGTAACAAAAATATTAAGTCGTGTGTTATCTGTTTTGACTGAAGGTGTGTATAGTTCTTTAACAAATTTAAGCGTTAGTTTTTTTTTTACATTAAAAGTGAACATTTGTTTAGGAAGAAGTATAGATTTTGTTGGTGCGTTTTGGTGCTTGATCGCGAAATTATCAGTTTTTTTATTTTATCTTGGCGTGGTAAGGATTCATTTTGGTTTTTCTTTTATGTGAATCCAAAACGTGACGGTTTCTTATTCTTTCTGTATAGGTCAAAGAGGCTTAAAGCAACTTGAATCTGGCGATAGAAGAAACACGTGCTGCGCTTCAAATAGCGGTGATATATCCCGCTAAGATTAGCAGCATTAGTGGTGCTCTTTTTGGTCACGCTCAACAATTTTCTAAATATTAAATCATTAAATCTATAATGTATAGATTTAAGTATAATCTATTGTTTATTTAAGTGTTCAATTTTTTTTTCAATTAAGTGCGGAAAATATTTTTTAGTATAAGATAGTGTTATAAAAAAAAAAGGAAATACTGGTCGGTTTAAGATCATTTCGGGATCGACGGATAACCGCGAAGCTAACATTAAATTTACAGGTACCAGATAAACCGGATACTGTAAGGCCTTCCAGATCCAGTGGAGTACTGTAAGTTAATTTTTTTTATATTTATATTTTATATTAATTTATTTTTTTTTGAATTTGCTCGATCGAATACGTCAATACCGTATTGTTTTTTTTTTAAGAAATACACTCTCTTTTAACCGATTAATTTCCTCAGCACATTTGAATTATATCTTTAACTGTATTCAGCTTAAATTTATATGTTGAATTTTAAATATATATTTTCTTAGTTTAAAGTAAAAATATGAAATAATTTGTTATTATTAAATAAGGGAGTGTGATAACTTTTGAGAAGACATATAATGGATGTTTTGTTTTGGTACTTTTAAT
This sequence comes from Tipula lateralis, assembly GCA_963932295.1. Classification (NCBI taxonomy): domain Eukaryota; kingdom Metazoa; phylum Arthropoda; class Insecta; order Diptera; family Tipulidae; genus Tipula; species Tipula lateralis. The sequence continues at coordinate 7,283,062 of OZ010739.1, read as the reverse complement.
AACTAGTGTGCATTATGAACAAAAAAATACCGGTCGAACGAACCCTCCCAAAGGCGAGTAACCTGGAATATAAGTACCACATGATCGGTATCATAAAGCACCACAATATATATATATATATATATATATATATATATATATATATATATATATATATATATATATATATATATATATATATATATATATACATTCATTTATTTATTTAATGCATTTCTCAAAGGATTTTCCAAGTAACACGTCTTAAAAAATATCTGTTTAAAATAAATCGTTTGTCACGTCAGCACAGCGCATCTAGCGAAATGCTGAAAATCATACTTGTTTTAGTTATATTTATACACACACATTAAGTCATATTTGCATCTCTATCTGCAGCATTCATATAAAGTTACAGTAGCACAAACATTTTTATATACATGTCTCGTTCCCTCATTTCAATATCACTTTGGTGCGAAAACAATCAAACATCGAGAAAAGGAAACCAAAAAAGTTTTTGTTATGTCATACACAAAATTCATGTCATTAACCAATTCTCTTTTAACCAAATCATTCATGAACGAGATCGAATTGGTTCTCAAATGATTTGGTTTTTTTTTTTGAACGAGTAGATCTTTGGTTTTTGTTCTGATCGAGTTGATTTTTTAGAGAATTGGTTATTTCAACGAGTTGGTTTTTGAACGATTTGGTTTTTGAATGATTTGGTTTTTGAATGATTTGGTTTTTTGAACGATTGTGTTTTGCTTCGTATTCGTATTTCGTGTGTATACGAACTTTTTTATGAGTTAATATGGAAATGATTTTTGTATTTCTCTTTACATGGAGTTGGATTTTGCATTTTAGTTAGTTTTTAGATGATTTGGTTTTTGAGCGATTGTGTTTTGTTTCGTATTCGTGTATCGTGTGTATACGAAGTTTTTTTATGAGTTTATATAAGGCCCTTTCGATTGACATGAATTAATAGAATTAGCTGAATTAACTGAGTCAACTGAAGTGAATTGAGTGTTCGATTCGCACCTCTTCACTTCAGTTAAATATTGAGCAACTGAGTTATCTGAATGTGAATTTTGCTCGTGTAGTTAATTCAGTATTTTATTTTTGTTTTAATTTTTGGCATTTATTTTATTTTATTTAAAAATGGTTTCAATTGTTGTTTTCTTTAAAAAAAATCGGAATCATATAAGTAATTGTATTAAAAAAATACATATTTTCGCCGTAATTTATTAAAACTAATATTATAGAAGACTAATTAGAAATATTGCGTTGCGACAACGATCAAGGTTTTTTGGAAAAATGTAAAATTCTATTTTTATTATAAAACAAAATAAATAAATAAATATAATAAACAAATAAATAATTGATTTTCATTAAATTTGAATTTTATTTCAATTCGAACTATAATTAATAAAAAATAAATTTTTTTTTCCGTTTGAAAATGACTTTCGTTTGACATTTATCTGAAGTGAATGGTGCCAATCGAACACCCAATTCACTTCAGTAGCTCAATTATTTAAATAGCAACTGAATTATCTAAATAGTAACTCAATTCTTATTCAGTTAATTCATGCCATTCGAAAGTACCTATAGAGTTGGTTTTTGTATTTCAACGAGCTGGTTTTTGGATGTTTGGTTTTTTTGTATTCCCTCGTGCGTTTACGAAGTTTTTGTATGATTGGTGGTTTGTTATGAAACATTTTTATATCGAATGTGATTTTTGCTTTTGAATAGGATTTTGGTTATGGTGAATTCTTATTTGATTATTTTTAAGTAAATTAATTTTTGAACGATAAAATTAAATACTTTTGATTTGATCTGAGAAAATCGATCTTTTTAACCTGATCATTTAGAACTAACCAGTTTGAGTCATTGGTTAATTCAAAGATCGGGTTAAAAAGATTTGGTTAGATCGATTTGGAACATCACTAGAATATTGCAGTCTTCGGTAAAACTATGGAAAATGTTCGAAAACATAGTATTATAAAGTTAGTGACTAAATGGTTAGGAAGATATGGAGCCGAAGCATTAATTTCAAAGCCTGAGTTTAAGTCGTCTACTATTTTCAATAAAAATTTAGTTGCTATTTTAGAATTTTTTTTTGAAGAAACCAATATATATTGGAATGTGTATTTTAGATTTAGCCAAAATAACACTTTATGACTTTCATTATGGTTACATGAACCCTTCATTTAATTATAATTGCATAATATGCTGTGGCGTTCCAGAGCAACTCAAACAAATCGCAAATAAGCTCACGCCACACTCAATTAATATAAAATCGATATTTCGAGTTAAGTTCTTGTAATTCACTAGTACTGTCGCGTCACGACCGAAAGTATATATACGAATCGCACAGTATAAACATCAAGTCCGGTAGCATATGCCTGATGAGATGGATTTGATCTTTTCGATCACGCAGTCATTCAATGACGTCATCATCAGATCGAAACCAGCCTAGTGGATTACAATAACAAGCAACAACCCGAAGTACAACGCACATTCAAATTTACAGCAAGCTACACACATCATTGGTGACCCCGACAACCCTGTTAGATAACATGTCAATACCTTCTGACACAACCTCCCGATACCCTCCTGCCTAACGGCAAAATCTAACTTCCCACAGTGTAATTTCTGCCTTCTCTCTCAAATACGTGGTGGCTCGTTTCGCGCTCTCAAGGCACAGTTATATCCAGGAAGTTCGTTTCATGTCGCAACAAGTCTAATCACTAAGCGGGCGAAAGCAGGCACCCCAACGCATTGCGGCATAGATCATCATAATCAAACGAGGGGAATTCACTTTCGGGGGAGCACTGCGGCGACCAGAGCAACTCAAACAAATCGCAAATTAGCTTCACGCCACACGCAATTAATATAAAATCGATATTTCGAGTTAAGTTCTTGTAAATAAAAATAAAATATATTTTTATATTATAAAAATATATACGAATTGCACAGTATAAACATCAAGTCCAGTAGCATATGCCTGATGAGATGGATTTGATCTTTTCGATCACGCAGTCATTCAATGACGTCATCATCAGATCGAAACCGGCCTAGTGGATTACAAGAACAAGCAACCACCATTCAAACGCACATTCAAATTTACAGTAAGCTATACGCTTCAATGCTATACAGATACAGATAGCCTCATCTATCAGGGATAACATGTCCAGATATTTATGAAATAATTAAGCGAGATTGCTATACCACTTTTGATACGAGTGACTATCCCGCTAATAATATTTGGAAAATTCCTTCCGTGAATAAAAAACTACCGGGTATTATGAATGATGCGAATAATGGTGCAATAATGACTGAGTTTGTTGGTTTGAGATCAAAGATATATGCATATAAGATTCAGGGGGAAGAAACAGCTCTAATATATTTTTCTATTTTATAATCCTGCTAATAAATAAGATATTTGTTGTTGCATTTAGAAATAAAATATTTGCAATACGATTCATATACTCCTATGATTTAAGAAATTTATTATAACTTTAATTTTTTAGGTTTATTAATTATAAAAATACTAACAATATATTGAAATTATATTAATAACAATGTTTGTTAAAAAAGTGAATGAGTTTTTATTTTAGATATGAAATTAATTAAAATGAATTTGATTAACAAATAGTTAAATAAATATTGGAGAAATAAGTTTGATTAAGCGAGTATTATTCTTAACTAATATTAAATAATTATTTGGGATTCACGAAGAAATCTGCTCGGTGGGTTCCACAAATGAGGTCCAAAAAGAGGCTCGAGTGTTTTTTGCTAAAGTTTTCTTAAATAAATTCGAAAATGGGCAGTGTTGCAAATTTTGAAAAGTCATTACTTGTAAGGAATCTTGTTTCTATAAGTACGATCAGGAAGCCAAATAGCAGTCCATGGTATGGAGCTCAAAAGATACAAACCCACCCGTAAAAGCTAAACAACAATTAACAACAAAAGTAATGATGCCAGTTTACTTAACGCGATGAAAAAATTGTAGCAACTATTCCCCTTGGTAAGGGTCAGACGGTAAAAGTTTTCAAAAATTTGTTGAAATCCGCAAGAGAGAGGATTTGCGGGGCACTTTTTACATCATGACAACGTACCAGTGTTTTGAGACGTGGATCTATGGGCTTAAGAAATGCATTTAAATCTATGACGATTATGTAGACAAACAATTTGTTTTCTAGTTAACTAAGCGAACTTTTGTTACTCCCCTTGTACATATATCGATCTCGTAATGATAGACCTGCGGTCATTACGATGTATATAAGTACTTAAAGGAAACTAAGATTATTATTTGTCTAATTACATTCAAATTCAATTTTATTATGCTTATAACTACTTAACAACTATATCTATCTGTTGTGTATATTTGATTTAACTAAAGTATATTAAAAATGAAAAAGGGGGAAAATGAAAAATTAAGTAATAGAAAATGTTATTGTGAAAACCCTATAAAGGAAATGATAGCAATCATAATAATTAAAAAACATATTTAAAGTGAGTTCACGTGGTCGTGTGTGCGCGCGCTAAGTGCTAATACAAATAAATAAATATTTATATTTGATTATTAATGTCAACAGAGTTGGGAAATTAGAAAATTATTGTAAATGGGTGGGGTAATATACCATCAAAAGACACACTATTATGTTTCGGCTGTTAAATTATCATTTGAAAGTCGTTTATGTGTGCTTATACGATTAAGAACATCCTTTAAATTGTTCATGGTTATTTTTTCCCGAATCATCTGCGAGAAAGGGATTTAAACGGTGCCTGTTCTTCGTATATGAGGCGGCTTTTAATTGGTATAAAATGGTAGAGCAAATATGTCTCGACAGCAAAAAATAAGTATAAGGAAAAGTTTCCTTTTCGTGAAGTCCCTGAAGTTGGGCTGAGTCCAAAACACTTTTGGTTGATTCCTTTGATAATGCCTAGCCATCCAAGTGAAGCTGTGTCTTATACGGCCAAATTAGATATACAATCAAAATCCACCAAGTCTGAATCATGAGTAACATAGTATAAAGTTTGGTTGATTATGCTAAAACCCTTCTCAATTTATAAGCGTGTACTGTCCATAAAGCCAATACCAGAGACTTATCTCAATAGAGCCATATATGGGATAAGCAAAATATCTACTTATAAACTTTATATCCACCAAAACCAAATCACGAGTATATTAAATAGTTTGTTTGATTATGGCTAATCTCTTCCTAATTTATATACGTCTAGTGTCCATAAAGTATTACATACGGGAAGATTCATATATCTATAAACTATATTATATACTCGTGATTTGGACTTGGTAAATTTTAGGTTGATGCCTAATTTGGCCATAACATAATATAAGATATAGCAACACTTGGATGTCTCACTTACCGAAGAAATCAACCAAAAATAATATAATTTGAATCATCATGTTCGTTCGTCGGAAGTGTGCTGTTCACCGACCTAATCAACTGCAACCACCGGTTTAAGCCTGAACAAACCCACCCATCACGAGCAAAATTATAGCAGTGAGGCTCGAAAGGGGGAAACAATTCCACTGGTATAATTGTGCTCGCCATAGGTGGGTGTTCGTTGATGGAATCCCTCATTAGGTAAGTATTCGTTCCCAAAATTTGTAACTTCCCACTATATATTACTTTACGTTTCGGCTATAGGTTTGATTTACGTATAAACCATCTGCACATTGCATAGCTCCATGCCAGCCTATAGTACTGACATGAAAGATGGGACGGCACACGGATTCTAACCTCAACTGGGTCTTAGATGAGCTCATTCTCACCACCGATCGTACCACCCAGACGATCGATGGTGAAAATCCCTTTTCGCATCCTGCCTCTATCGGAATTCGAACCCGGTACCTCCCGCTCCATACGCCGCAGTGTTTTAACCACTGCGAAACCTGGGCGGATTATCTGAGTTTACAAAGCACTTCAAATGTCGTTACATTGGGAACCACGAATATCCGTTAAATTACGTCAAATAATAAGATTTTTTAACTCGAAACATTTAAAAACAACTTATAGCTCCAGTAATAAGGCCAAGTAATATTTTTTCCCAGTCAGTAAGTAGTCTACTGACGTGACTGTTCGTTTGAACCCAGTTCTAAAAAATTTGATGGTGGACTACTTATAGCTATTGATACATCTGTACCCTGTGACCATATGCATCTACGTAGTATCTATTCCACCTGACGCATCGTTATCATGATATACGACATGCTGCGACTCAATTGTAGAACTCAACAACAAAGCTAACCAATCCGAAATTATCTTAATCACGGGTGATTTAAATTTTCCTTCTATTGATTGAACCTTTGACGATGAATTGGATGAAATTTTACCAATGAATGTACCACCCAGGTGGCGAAGTGGTTAGGGCAGTTGGAGCGGGAGTTACCGGGTTCGAATCCGATTTGGGGCAAGATGCAAAATGGGGTTTTCACCTTCGATCGTTTGGGTGGTGCAAACGATCGGTGGTGTAAAATGAACATATCTGGATCACCTGTCGTGTTTAAAATCCATAGGCCGACCCATCTTCCATGTCAGTACTATAGGATGACATGGAGCTATGGAGTGCGCAGATGGTTCTACGATAAACTCGGACCTATAGCCGTACAAAGAGTGGTATCACAACGGACCAATTCCGGTTTAAGTATGCGATAGCAGCCACAACAACCTAACCTAACCTACACTCGCGTGAGCTACTCATTTAACGTTCACCATCTGTTTGATCGTATTCAGTCTACTCTTGCAATTATCGGCAAATTTTTCCATGTGACCTTAAAATCTGCAAATTGCAGAATAACTTTGTCTTCTGATTTTAATCGATGAAATTTTACTATCCTGCGGCTTACTTCGACCACATCCTCCAAACTATTCCCCAAAACACTAAGTTTAGGTCAGTCATAAAATCATGTACACATTTGCAAACTCGTCCAACGAAGTCCAAGCCCCAAAAATAACGGCACAAAATCCTTTTGTACTTTTTCCACACACTTTTCTACACATTCGATCATTTTTACACTTTAATCACTTTAAGACTTCACTGGTTAAAACAATACCTGTCCGATAAGTTAGCACGAGAGTGTAGAGTAGGCTGTATTCCATCACAGGAAAAAATTCGGGATGTATCCCCAAAAAGTGTTAAATAAAAATTTTATTTTTCTAAAATAATGGTTAATTTACCAATTTTTTATTGTTAATGCACATTTTACAGAAAATGTTCAAATTCGTTGTTAATTTTTTTGCAACAATTATTCATTGGTAAATTTCGTTTCGAAGTTTTCTCTTCATCAACAGAATGCGATCGTTTTAATTATATTAACAAATTTGCCTATTTTAGATACTATTTTATGTTAAGTTGAACTCTATTTCATTAACAAAATAATAATATTTTATCAAAATAGAAAATAAGTTGCTCATTTCTGTTTTGACTTTTATTAAGTGCTGAATTATGGCCCTTAAATAGGCAGCGAAACAAAACTCTTTAAAATATATAAATTTAACTTTTTGAAATTGTATAATTCAGGACTGAGTAAAATGTTTTCAATAAATTTGCGATGAAATTTTGAATATTCATTATTCTATTATATCATCATATTTCGTTCATTATTCTTAGTATAATTGATAATTTAACAATGATAGATTGTTCATAAATAGCTGCCCATTTCAATAAGTTAAATTTAACACCGGCTTATATAGCTAATATAATTTTTATAAAAAAACACACATGTGTTAAGTAGAGAGTAGGTTATGCATGATATTGCATATTAAAATGGCAATAATTTTAACAAAGCCAGGTTGCTATAAAGCACACTTAAAACAACGTTTTGTAAACTGACACTATCAAAGTGGCAAATTGAACTCATCAATTATGTCGATATTTCGAAAAAGTGAAACCATG
>OZ010739.1:7155163-7272663 GCA_963932295.1 Tipula lateralis | reverse complement strand
TTCCCTGTCGTTAAAAAGTGTGGTTACTGCTTTATAATTAAGCAAACTAATGTTGCTTACTGAGGCTTTATTAAATTGGTAATAATGTCAAGTTTCAAAACCAATTATTAGCTCTTATATGGAGGTAATCAAAATGAAGCAAAAAATTATTTAACAATTATAAGTATCTAAGTTGGACAACGTATAAATTTAATTTAACTATCTGAAAAGGATAAATTTTCGTCCCTACAAATGTCATGAAATGTGAGAGCACAAATATAAATAATGCAACAAGAAACTGTTTGATTTTACTAATATTACGACTAAATAAATTTTTGAAAAATTGAAAAATTTAGACAGTGATAGATAGTTAAAACAATTAAACACTTTTTTGTGGTATTCAGCAAGCGGTCTCAATTTAAGACTTCAGATTTAGTTAAAAAACACCACAAATTTTTTTCTGTGATTCTCGATCATTCCATTCTGCTCCAACAGTCAATGTATTGGTACATTAGTGTCAGTGTAGTGCATTCAAAATATTTCTATACTTGATTCCAGTAGTGTACACAACTGGTTGTTAACTAGCTTGCTGTTAGCTCTTTCACCATCTCACCACTATTTCTCAAGCTGAAAGCGATTATCATTACCGCTTGAGGCGTTGAAGAGACAATACCTTGCAGTCATCAAAACTAGACTCTACTATAAAATCGTATATTGCTTCACTAGAAAGACCTGAGAACGGTCATGCATCAGTCATGCAAACATCAATATACCCAAAGGGCAGATCTTATAGTTAGTTAGCATTTGAGGGTCCACATTGCTTTGGAACTGGGATTTTAACCTATTTTCATTTTTACAAATGACCGCGATAAAAAATAAAAAGTGAAGTTTCGTTCGTTAAGGATTCTCAAAAAATAATTGCTTCTAGATTCGCCAATTGTACTATTTTTGCCTTTCCATTAGTAGACTCCCATTTTCTCTTTAGAAATTTGTTCACCAAAAATAACGACTTCCACTTTTTATCTCTGTACTTATCGGTGCTACTTCCTTTTAACTTTTAACTGGAACTCATATTAAAGTGGTTAAAGCTGTTGCATTTGGAGAGGGAGGTACCGGGTTCGAATCCCGATAGGGACAGGATGCGAAAGGGATTTTCACCTATTGGAGTACAGAACTCATGGGCCGATCCATCTTCCATGTCAGTACTAAAGGCTGGCATGGAGCTATGCAATGCGCAGATGTTTCTACGTAAATCGGACTTAAATAAATGAACCGCGAAAGAGCTGGGAGAGCCTTGAGCCCCCCAAAAAATAGCATATTATAAAAAAAAAAATATATTCCAATCTTCTGGTTGTTTATTCTTTAAAGTTTCATACTTCGGTGGTTTCAAATACATCCTTTTCGCCTCCAGCATTTCTTTTGTCGCTGGAAAACTTACAGTTTTTCTAACATGGCTTATTTGATAAATTGTACTCTTAGGGATTTCTTTAACCAGACAATTCCTATAACACACTCCATTTTCCTACTACACATATCAGTTGACTCTCAAAGGTTGCTGGAGTATTACATAATCCGATTGGCGTAACATAAAATTCCCAAAACATGTCTTCTTTCGATCCTACAAAGGGATTTCTACATGCCAGTAGCCACTTCTAAGATTGAATGTGTACTTATACTTTTTTGTTCTTAGCTATTTCCAGTAGTCTTCTTGGTCAGTGTTTAATAGATCTCGTGCGACCTTGTTACTGAGTCAGCCATTTTAGCGCTCTTCGTACCACATCGCATTATGTTACATCATCACTAGTTACATTCATAAATTCGGATAAGCTGAGCCTACAAGTTGGTTGAGTCTGCATGTGATGCGTGACATATTTTAATTGTAAGGCTTCCATCAGTTTCCCGTAGGACCGCTAGGCCATCATATTGCAATATCTAGGGACTTTTCTGATGGTCGTTGGGATCAAGGAGGATTCCGTCCAAATCGGTCAGTCACTGATCAAGTTGTTTCGCTACGGATGATTCTTTCCAAGTACTACGAAACATCTCGCGATGTACACCAGGTATTCCTAGATTTCAAGCAAGCCTATGACTCGATCAATCGAGAGAGGCTATGGTATGCGCTTGAATATTTAGGAATACCGAAAAAATATGTACATCTGTGTAAAATGACAGTTTCGCAGTCACAATGCTGTGTCAAAGTTGAGAACAGGCTATCGAGCAGTTTTGCAATTACTTCTGGTGTTCGAGAAGGAGATGCGCTGTCCCCGATACTTTTTAACCTCATGTTGGAATACATCCTTCGTAAAAGTGAAACACCTCAGGACAACATCTTATTCCGACAATCCAATCAACTTCTTGCATATGCAGATGATATCTGTGTGATGGCGTTAAATGGCAACGGAGTGAAAAAGATACTTGATCCACTGGAACAGTTTTCAGCTTCCGTTGGTCTCAAAATCAACGAGTCCACAACCAAATATCTGATCACTGGTTTTCGAGACCAAGACGCAAGTGATTTCAGTAGTGGAAACCACACGTTTGAAGTAGTAATGAGATTCAAGTATCTTGGATCTCTCATCACTCACGATAATAGTGTGGGAGAGGATATAAAGGTTCGCCTTGCCGCTGGCAAGGAATACGCGAATACGCTGGCTCGGTCACGTTCTGCGTGCTGATCCGAAACGAATGATACAGCGATTTTTAAGGGAGAACCGCCTTTCGATAGGCGAAGAGGTCGCTGTCGGCGACAATGGCTCTACGGCGTAGAGAGCAATCTGGCATCTTCAGGTTGCTTGCAACAGTATGAATATCTGGCTCGTGATCGAAACCGTTGGAGTCAGATTTTTGACACGGTACGGGCCAACAATGGCCTGTAAAAATCGAAAAAAAAGATGGTCGTTGAAGTTCATCGACTATACTATGTAGTTTCATCGATATTAGTATGCAGCTATTGATAATGGAAGATATAACCACCTGATTCTAATTTGTCGATTTCAATGCGCAACTGTTCTTTGATGAACTTGTCCAGTCCTATTTGGCTTGCTGCTACTTGACAAGACTATGCGCCTATTGCGTTTCCCGCTGGTAGAGACTACAACACTAATATTTTTCCAACATTGCGTCCAAAAAATTTTTAAATGTCAAACCCTGCTTCCATTAATATACACCAATACATGGTTCCCCCCATCCTAACACAATTATGGAATTTCTGATAATCGATTCAGCATTAATTGACAAGCTTTACAAAAGGATAACCTTTAAAAAGGATTTAATCCTTAGATTGGAAATAAATCCAAGTGCTTGTGCAGTAAAATTAGATTCTTTTGATTACAAAACTTATGAAGATCGAATAAGTTCCTTCATTCGAACATCACCATCGTCGTATGGAATTTAAGGCAGATCCAGTACTACCATCTATACGCCAACGTTCCACAAAATACGTTGTTTATGTTTTCGAGGCTTGATCTATCGATCATTTGTAATAGAAATCGTGGGTCATACTTTTAGCTGTCTATAAAAGTGTTGGGTGGCCATTTCAAACAGGATATTTATACTATCAAAATGTACTTCTGAAACACAATCTATGGCTGGAATGTGGGTGACTAAACATTTTTCAACACATACATATTCCACCTAGCGTCGTTTTAATAGTTTAGATCAGTGTATACTAGTATAGTCATTGCACAAAAGCGAAACGAAACTAAGCTAAAAACTAAGCCCAAATTTGATTGGAGGTAATTAACAAAAGCCTCTGCTGGTGGTACTGTTTGTGCCTCTACAATGCATTTACAGTGAAAACCTTCATCTACAGTGCATCCAACTTGAAGGGATCGGGAAACAGTTAAGGTAGAGCAAAGCTGTTCCACCTTTCCTTCTGTCAGTAACGTTGTATCAATTTTTATTTCCTCGCAATCACACCTTCATACTGGTGTGAATACTGTTTGTGTTCTCTTTTGGATGCGAATTTTTGACAGTGTTTCAGTCTTAAGCACATCCTCTACGGAAAATGATATCCCACATCACGAGAATACGGTGCTATATACATAGTAATGGATCGTATAATATTACGTTTCACCTACGATTCCTTTATCTACGGTAATCTAGGTGACGCCGGTTGTAGCTTAATGATAAAGAGTTTCATATCACACCGCGGTCTCAAGTTCGATTTTCATCGTTGACCAAAAATTAACACGCACTGGATCATAAAAAGCTATTGTATGTAAAAACATTCATTGGGCTGACCACCTATTAAGTGCACCAATCGTTAAAATGGTTCGTAACGTCTCAGTTGAAACGTGGTAAGCGTCATTTACAGCCTCTAAGCCCTAGATTATTATTCTAGATCTCTAGAGGTGCACCTCACTACCCATGACGGTTTCCTCGGACGGATATAAGATATGAGATTCTGTGAAATCGAGTCTTGACATCAGAATCCTGTTTGAAAATTTAAATAATCTCATTCAGGTGAAAATAGTTGTCCACAAAAAACAATAAGCAACCGTTATATTTCAATATCCAATAAATATGTATATATTAGTGGTTAAAGGAGTTTCTCATCACGCCGCAGTCTTTTGCAGTTGACCCTTACTGTCTTTCAGTAGACATAAAGAGTGATTGTGTGTAAAACCATACGTTAAAATATGCATTTTTTTACACATAATGATCACCTCATTCAAACTCAAAATAACGGGATAAAATATCCAATCAATTGTCTGCGAAAACAGTAAATTAATATAAATGACTCGTTCTCAATTAAAAAAAGAGACAGACATAAATACATCTAAAATCTAACGGTTATTATATTGGCTGATGACGTGGCGATCATGGTATCAGGTAAATTTTTACCGACCATTAAGGAGGTAATGCAGAATGCGCTTCTTATTATTACAAGATGGGCCAGTAAATGTGGATTGGGAGTCAATCCATCTATGACAGAGCTGGTACTCTTCACTTAGAAATATAAAATTCAAGCAGTTGACCCACCTACCGTAAATGGCACTAAACTGGCTTTTATTGATAAAGCGAGATTTCTGGGTGTAATCTCAGCTGGAAGCCGAACATCTTGGAAAGAATCGGCAAAGCTACGACGGCCATGTATTCGTGTAGAAGTGCAATAGGCAAACGTTGGGGTCTCAGACCGTAGCTGGTACACTGGCTCTACACTGCCGTAGTAAGACCCGTTCTTATGTATAGGGTGAGTGTTTGGTTATCAGCACTGGATAGAGTAACCTATAGAAAGAAGTTAGAGAAGGTGCAAAGGATGCTCATAAGCGGGGCACTGAGAACAACACCTACTCATGCCTGAGAACAACACCTAACGGCCGTGTCTCAGTGGAAACACCTTCAGGCAGGTCACTCGACAATAATTGGTTCGCTAAACAAGGAAATGGCGAATCTTGATTATATTACACCGATATTAGGCTTCGGAAAGGGTTTTCAAACCATAATCCCTTCAAGAGAATTCTGGGGGAATGAGCTAGCACTGGAAACCGAAGCTAGATGGTAAGGTCAGAGCTGGGCTGTTCTGTGGAGCATTAAATATAAGCACCTCCGTTCGTCTCCCTGACCACTGCAGCGTGTACTAGGCGGAGATAATAGCGATTGAGGAAGCCTTGAGTTGGTTGAAGCATAAAGTGATATCCAAGAGGGATATCACGATTTATGTGGACAGTCAGGCGGCTATCAAGTTGCTGGAAGCAGTGCTGTTGAAGTCTAGGGTGGTATTAGGTTGCCACTCGTCTCTTAACGATATGAGTGAGCATTTCAATATTCAGATTATCTGGGTCCCCGGCCACTCTGACGTCGAGGGTAACTGCAGGGCAGACGAACTAGCTAGGCAAGGTACAACTTTTCAGCTGAAACCTGAAAGGGCCAATGTGGGAAGGCCTACAGTGGAGCTTAGACTGGCTCTGAGGAAAAGGGCAGCAGCTTTAGCACTGGAGAGGTGGTCTAACACCCTCACATGCGAGAAAGCGAGACAATGTGGCCAAGGCTGGATTTGAATCGCTCCAGGCCCTAAATCTCTCTGGAGAGGAGAGATCTAAGAAGGATAATAGGAATATTAACGGGACACTGCCTTTTCGGTGAACATGCGAGAAGGATGGGCCTAGAAACAAATGACTTCTGTAGAAGCTGTATGGACGAGGAGGAGGAAGTGTTCACTTCCTGTGCTCTTGTCCTGCACTGGCACTAAGAAGGCATTTACACTTGGGTAGGTATGTAATGCACTACCTCTCAGATCTTGCAGATATTAAGGTGTGGGACATTTTACGCTACATTAGTAGCTCAGGATGGTTCCAACAGAGTGTTAGGGGTTTTAGGGGACTAAGATCCTGTGGTATCACAAGGGACCGGCAACGGTCTAAGTGTGCGTTAGCAGCCACTCTAACCTAACCTAACCCAACCTTTATTGGTTTTCGTATAATAAATTCAAGTAGGTAGTAGCGGGTAGTATTTGTGATTCAGAGGGTAGTATCAGTTAAGATATTCCGAAAATAATAAAAAATAATAAAAAATTTTAAATTTTATTAATTATTTTTTTAAATTACATTAAAAATTTTCTTAAAATTTAAGTCTTTTAGTTTGGTCTTTTTGAGTTTATACAATATTCTCAGAATAAAATTTTTCAGCTATTACATTGATGTTTCATACAGCACGTCATTAAATATGTTTTCCTTATGATTCTTTAATAGTTTCATTCATATATCATTAAAATCGTCTAAGTCTATTGATTCTATTGCTTTTCTCTCAATTCAATCAAAACATTTCGCTGAAAATTCTATTTATCATTCTAACATCATAAATAGGTCATTTTTACACCACAAAAATGGTTTGTTTGGAAAGAATTGTATGAATACTATATCTAGTTTTTCATGGTTCGAATCTAATTAATAATGACCTGTGTCAATACTATGTATTGGATAAACCTCAAATTGGAAAACCAAGAAACATTAGGAACCCAAGAAACATTGAGTGAAAACTTTACAGACTCTATATCAACCAGTCACTTCGAATCTTTAGTAATGAAAATCGGAAAGTGCGGAAAAATAGAGCAGACGAGGTTTGAAGAAACACTTATTAACGCTTATTAGAAGAGCTGTCGTCTAAGTAAGCCTAATAGAACTGCGAAACCATGGTGGATCGGGGAACTGCATATACTAATGAAACAGACAAGATTACTTCTCAACAAAGAAAAACAAGATTACTTCTCAACCTTCACATCATTCTTTCTTTACCAGAAAGAATGATGTGAAGGTTGTGCCATAGTCCATGTACTGTTTTTTCATGTGAACATTTCGTTTAGTAGAAAATAATCACCGACCAGGCTACAAGAGATCAAATTTTATAAAGGTGAGTCGTGCCTTTCTCAATATTTGATTTGTGTTTCGTGTTAGTGGTTTCCTGTAAAACGTGGGCGTAACCCCTTCCCAAGTTTATCTGCTATACACGCTATTTTCTGGGGAAACTATATGCCGGTAGACTAGCGCCCAGTTGTTTAATATTTTTGTCAACCGAAACCATTATATCGTTAGGGCATCCCAAATTAGTTAGATGCAAAATAACTCCAAAGTAAGATGGAAATTTACTACCGTTATCTGATATAAGGGCTGATAGAACACCAAACACTAGGAACATACTTTCCACCAGGTATTTTAATAGTTTCAACCGCTTTAACCGGTTTTAGTAGCACAAATTTACTGAAAACGTCTATTACTATAAAATAAATATTGGTTATCCATATTGATTCGAGCGTACGGACCTATGGAATGTTGGAACGCAAGACTCTCCCATTGTACTCTCCTAACACCTTTTATCATATGTAGCGTTTTTATCATCTACCTTTGTTGTGTAATTGAATGCACTCAACCGCCCTGCTTCGGAACCTACCTTAAGTTGGCCTTTTCTGTGCTGAATTTCGAATCTGCCACTTTCACGTTTTTCCAACACTATAGTTAAACATTTTTGTACTGTGGCCGGAACGACATCGTAACATTTACGAGTACTGTCGTCACTCATTTTTACAGATACATATATTCGTCTAATGGAATAACCTAATCTCAATTATTTGCACAATACATTCGATCCCCAAATAATTCAACAATTATTTATAAAATTTATTTTCATGTTTATTCTATAATAATTAATCATAATTATAAAATGAACAATAAATCCATTTCTATATTCAAATTATAACAGAAAAGAGTATTTAACTAAAGCTTAATCAACCAGGCGTTGAAGACGTAGATTCTTTTCAATTTGACTGTATGGCAACCTGTGTAATGTAAAAATAGCCAGCAAGATCCTCTGAGATCTTTACTTGACACATTTCTTCTGGTGCGGAGCGCCAAAGTGAAAGATTCTTGCTTAAGAGACAATAAAGTCACTCCTAGCGAGAGTTTACGTGTCATAAAATAAGAAACTATACCCAAACGGGCCACACTGCATAATTCAGGGTAATTATCTCCAAAACAAGGTTCGATGAAACAGTATTGGAATCAATCGACTTTAGAGCAATCTGGCTGTCAGAAATCCATCTCCTTCGAATAGAGTGCTGCGCTCAAAATTGAGCTAGATAATTTCTTCTCAGGATTAAACATGTATTACAGGCATGTGGGCAGTTGCCGGCTCATCTCCTTCCATATTGTTTGGAATGTATGAGATTTTCTGCAAGTGCATTATCTCTAAAGTAATCACTCTAAACGCTATATTACATCTGAACCTGGTGTTTTTAATTTGAGTAAGAACCAATCGGAATCTATCTTTTGTCACCACTTTTCTGCCAACAAGTTCCAATTTCTGTTGGTGTGGGAATTGATTTCCATTTACTATACTATAATTCTTATTTTCGGGAAAATGAGTTTTCACTAGAAACTCAAACGCTTCCTGATTTGTACTCGTATAAGTTCCATCAGGTTTCTTTAGGCTGATAGTGAACGACATACTATCACAGAGAAATCTCTTGAGTTTAACGGTCGCCTTAATATTACCCACTTCTTTGAAGGTCGATCTTCATTTCGATTCTCTTCGGTTTTGTTGGATGCTGAGGCGGTCTATAGCCACCCTCTGAACTATCATTTTTCAAGAACAAACTAAAGGATGGCACATCTTTCAAAGAGGTTTGTTTTATTGGAAAGAGTATACACTGCTATTAAGTATGTACACTGCTATATATTTTCATTCAAATGACTTTCGCGGCTAGCTTTACAGTCAATTCAATTCATCTCATTTTCCAATTGTCTGGGCTCTTATCTCATCAATGGCCACTTCGATTCGATGTTTAAGTCTTTAGATTGTTCTTAACGTCTTATCCTTAACGGCTTCCCACAAAAAAAGGCCAACACAGACAAAATAAATGCTTTGTCGGAAAAGATAAACAAGAATGTTGTAAATGGTCATTCTGCTTCAGATCCTGCACTAATTGAACATTCTCAAAACAGAACTGCGTGAAATGGATCACTTACGTGGTATGCGATAAGAGCCTTGAGTCTCCTAATGTCTCTATACTTTTTGAAAAATGGTTCTCGATTGTTGGAGCTTACACATATAAAATGAATATTTTTGAAAAGTGATTGAACTACTATGCATAAGTATTTGATTCTTTTAAATTTTCTTTGGTTGGAGAAGCGATTAAGCAACCGATTAAGTAAAGTTGACTTCATGGTTGCGTTCCTTCCTTCCGTTCAAATTTTTTTTAAAACAATTTCATTGGTTGAAAATGACGTGGTTTTTCTTGTGAATTTTTTTCATTTGTTTAAAAAAAAATTTGGACGAAAGGAAGGAACGCAACCATGAAGTTGACTTTTTTTATCGTTTGTTTATTTTTTTGTTTTCTACGCGTTTGAACATGTTCGATGTCGTAAATTCGTTTTCATAAAATTTATCAATTCGTGTTTAATGAACGCATTATCGCATTACCTAAATCAGCTTCACGTAAATCAGCTTCTCAAATCATTGATATAGCGATTAACACCATCCACGACCATAAGTATATTTGATATTGTGACGTTATTTTCAGCACTTAATTCTGAAATTTCGAGCAATGCACAAGGATTCCACAATTGCCTTTACTTTTATGTGCTATGCTATCATGCACACGCCCTCTTGCACAATAAGGTTCATGAACAAAACACCAAATATGCTGATTTTTTAAAAGCCCTATAGCTGCTGATACATTATCGGTATTGTTGGTTATAAAAGCAGTGATTTTGTTTTCTTTACCAAAGTTGTTAAAGCACTCCATTGTTCTATCTTTAAGGAATTCCACCGTATATCGTGCTGATGATACTTTTATGCAATCTAATAGGACTCGAGTTGTTTCTCATTTGGCATTAATATGTGACCTGTTATTGCCATAAAACTTTCAGTATGAAGTGAAGTCAATGTATTCGAGGTTATTACAATACTAGTAGTCAAAGCCTATTGTTTGCCAAGTGTTATATATATCTCGCTGTTGGTATTGTTATATATAGCTGAAATGTCAACTGGTAAATGTTCAGGAGTAAATGAAACCAATTCGTTGGTATCTGTGGTTGGTAGTGTTATAATTCCTGATGATGTTGATGGATTTAATGAGGTATTCCCACTACTGATGGAGCATAACTATTTGTAATTGGAGTGATATTTTTTGAACTGACCGTTTGTATACATATTGTTGCGTGTTATATTTCAAAATGGCGTTTCAAGTTGCTCATTTTTCTTCCTTTGAAAGACAAATTATGGTTGGAATTATGACATTTTGCCCTTTTTTTCGGTAATCGCTGTAAAATGAAACAAAATTTCATTTCGTTTTTTAAGTCTGATTTCCATTATGAAAAAATACTGACAAAATAGTCAAGGCGAGATAAAAAATATAATTTTTCTTAAGTGCGAGAGAAATAAAAAATATTTCTAGTACAAAAAATTTATTCAGTACTAGATAAATTTTTATGGTTACTGAGAAAATAATTATAGCAGTACTGACAAAATATATCAAGAGAAGTAGTTTTATTCAGTACTGGAGAAATATTTTATAGGAAAAATAAATATGGATGGTTTTTTATGGTCAATTCATAATTTTAACATTTAGTTTTGTATCATTCATCTTAATTCATTGTGAAAATAATTGAAATAATGAATAATTATGTTAAGTTTATTTTTTTAAATTTATTGTTGTAGATACACGCCGGTTGTAGCTTAATGGTTAAGACAGTTTCTCATCACGCCGCGGTCTCGAGTTCGATTCCCGTCATTGACCAAAAAATAACATGCAACCGGATGACAAAAACGCGTTTGTGTGTAAAAACATTCGTTGGACTGACCACCTACATTGTGGACCAATCGTTACAATTGGTTCGTAAAGGTCTCAGTCGAGACGTGATAAGGGCAGTTTACGGTCTCTAAGCCATAGATTATTTGTAGATTCAAAGTGTTTTTTGTCTTTCTTGACTCTTTTTTCAAGATTTTGTCTTTTTTTTCAAAAACAAAAAAATTTATGTTATATAATAAATAATTTCATTCCACACAGAACAGATTATTATTCATCACTAACCCAAAAATGATGAAAAAATAGGTAATGTATCTTTTTGCACCTGGTGTCAAGTGAAATAACTAAGTGTTGCAAATATACTTTGAATTAGTTTGTTTGCTTTTTGTACATACAAATAGAGCAACGGCTTTAACTTAACAGTTTTAAGTTTCCCAGTAAAAAATATTCTTAATCCACAATCCACATTATTCATGAATCAAAGTTGTGTCTTAAATCACGGCTCCAATCGTTAATTTATCCAATATATATGAATTGTAATTTAAAATAAATTAACTAAAAATCGAAACCTGCGATCAAGACTTAAGTTATAAAGGGTGCTTCATTAAGCGGTACTTTTTTCAGTAGGGATTTTATGACTGAATCTGTATAGACAACCAACTCGTAGTGAACAAAGTATGGTGACGGTAGCTGAGAGTGCACGCGATGAGTCGATCGTGACCGTTCTCAACATGTTTGTCAGTCTTGTCTTTTGAATAGAAGATACGTTCTTTTTGACCAACATTTTGTTGAGCAACGTTGCCCATTTCTTCCCTAATGGCTATGTCAATAAGCAATCTGTGATCAGTGATCTCGACGACATTTGGCTCGAACAAGATGGCGCTACTAGCCACAGAGCCTGTGAAACCACGGCTTTATTTCGAGAACAATTCGGTGAACACGTAATTTCACGTTTTAGACCCGCGAATTGGCCACCTAGATCATGTTCAATATATCTTACCTTTATACTCCTTTCTTTGAGGCTACGAAAAAACCCAAAGCTTACATGGATAAACCAAGAGACTGCGGGATGGCGAGAATCAGTTTAAACCATTAAGCTACATTTGACGATTTATATATATATATATACAGGGTGTCCCCGATTGGGATGCTGATCCGTTACGGGCTGATTCCTTGGTTCATTTCATGAAAAAAATCGCATGGCAGGGGGGGGGGGGGTCAATTTTTGATATTCTTTGAGATACAGCGCGTTTAAAAAATTTGGTTCGGAAAAAAAGTACAAGCGGATATTAAGCTGTAACTTACAAAATTTTTATCGGACAGCAACTAACAAAGTCTCATTTGACGGACAACTAAATAGGCTATATTTAAGATCTTATTGGCTATCTCGCATCTGTATCCATTTAAGAGCTATGGCGTTTTAAAGTTAAAAAAAAAAAAAATGATATTTTTTTTCATAAATTTGAGTTTTTCTCAAAAAAATGCGCTAATAAATTTTTTTTTTTTACTTAATTTTAATCTGCTATGATCTCCTCTACAATCCCCCAATACATTATTTGTACCCATGTGTTATAGTTTTTTACTTATGAGACGAAGAATGAAAACACTACCCACAAATATTTTCTGTTAAAAGATAATGGTAGTGTAAAAATTGTAACAATTTTTTTTCGTTAGTAAAATAAGAGGCGACGATTAGCAACTCATTTGTTTAAATGTTGAAAAACAAAAATTAAATATTTTATTAGTTGTGAGAAACAATCTAGTGTTGTGTCGTTGATTCAAATGAGAAAATAAAATTGATTTAATAAAAAACAAATAAATCATAATAAATTAAATATCACAATGGCACAGTTCTCGGGCGAGGAGTACACGGATATCCATTTTATTTATGGATTCTGCGATGGTAATGCAGCAAGAGCTCGCAATGAATATCAGCGAAGATTCCCAACGCGTCGCGTTCCGGACGCGAGAGTATTTATAAATACTCATAGAAGACTGCCAAACATAATATCAACATCAAATATGCGGGCCGAGCCCCATGCAGTCTCATCCAATCATTTGGATGTCGATGAAGAAATCATAAGAAATGCAACAGCAAATCCAACTGTCAGTATACGGAGGTTCTCCTTACAATTGAACGTCTCTCGCCACAGAATTCATGAAGTATTGCAGAAGGAGAAACTTCATCCGTATCATTCAACACCCGTTCAAGAACTTTTACCGATAGACTTTAGTAAAAGATTGGAATTTTGTAATTGGTTAATTGAAAAGAATTTTGACGATGATAGGTTTGTGAAACGTATTCTTTGGACGGATGAATCTCAATTTACAAGAGACGGTATAACAAACTTTCACAATCTACACACGTGGGCTTCTGAAAATCCACATTCGAAAAAACAAACATCCTTTCAGCATCGCTTCAGTGTAAACGTATGGGCTGGTGTAATTGGCGATAATTTAATTGGACCATTCATATTACCATCTACATTAAATAGCGAACGCTATTTACAATTTTTAGAAAACGATTTACCACTGCTCCTTGATGATGTTCCACTTGCAAGCCGATTCTTGCATACATATCAACATGATGGTGCACCTAGTCACTGCGGTATGATTGTTAGAAATTTTTTAAACGAAAACTATCCAAATAATTGGATTGGAAGGAATGGTCCAATTCAATGGCCTGCAACGTTGCCCGATCTAACTGTGTTAGATTTTTATGTATGGGGAATGATGAAGGCACTTGTATATACCAAAGAGATAGAAACAAAAGAGAACTAATTCAAAGAATACACACAGCGGCTCAACAGATTAAGGAAGAATTACCAAGAATTGAAATTACGAAAGGTATACTTAATCGAACATTAGCCTGCATTCAGCAACAAGGAGGACATTTTGAGCATCTTTTATAAATTTTTATAGTTGTTTTATTATGACACTGAATTAAAATTAATTTTAAAAACATTCTAATTGTTTTTTTTTGTTTAGAAAATACGGTTTTTATAAAAAAAAATATAGTTTTAAATAAATATTTAGGGAAGTACATTTTAATATTTGTGTGTCGTGTTTTCATTCTTCGTCTCATAAGTAAAAAACTATAACACATGGGTACAAATAAAGTATTGGGGGATTGTAGAGGAGATCATAGCGGATTAAAATTAAGTAAAAAAAAAATTAGAAAATGAGAAAAACTCAAATTTATGAAAAAAAATATCATTTTTTTTTATTTTTTTAACTTTAAACCCCATAGCTCTTAAATGGATACAGATGCGAGATAGCCAATCAGATCTTAAATATAGCCTATTTAGTCCGATAAAAATTTTGTAAGTTACAGCTTAATATCCGCTTGTACTTTTTTTCCGAACCAAATTTTTTAAACGCGCTGTATCTCAAAGAATATCAAAAATTGACCCCCCCCTGCCATACGATTTTTTTCATGAAATGAACCAAGGAATCAGCCCGTAACGGATCAGCATCCCAATCGGGGACACCCTGTATATATATATATATATATATATATATATATATATATATATATATATATATATATATATATATATATATATATATATATATATATATATATATATATATATATAATATATATATATAAATATATATATATAAATATATATATATATATATATATATATATATATATATATATATATATATATATATATATATATATATATATATATATTTACGTTTCCCTCTAGTAGGGATTCAAACCACTCCACGGATCGATCACTGGATTGTGAATAATTAAAACCACTTGCTTGTTTTTCACTATAACTTTATTTAATAAACACCACAGTTCAATTTCACAGTAACATAAAAGTACTGTTACTTTTACTATTTCACTATTTCACTTGTTATTACTTTTTCCCGATTTTAATTTATCGCTTTCCCAATTCAAACTGAAAGTCTACGCTTTCTGCTCGCTTATATGTATACTCATTTTGCCCGCTTCTCGGTCATAGTAGAATTTTCCATTTATTTATTATTTCGCCTGTATACTGCGATTCATGCTGGTTTCCAATTACGAGCATTTAGTACTTCTATTCAATCAGAGATGTCACCCGTGCCCGCAACACTACCCTCCGCCCAAACCTGTTCGTCCCGAACAGAATCCAATTCCCTTCCTCTATAGAGAGCCAACCTTTCCAAATGTACAACCTTTGGTTTTCCTCGGATGCCCTTGTGAATTCGGTAGATTACATCATTGATTTTTGTAATCACCTTGTATGGTCCTTCCCAGCTAGGTTGCAGTTTTGGTGATACGGCTCTCTTTTGTTGTAAGTTGTGAAGCCAGGCTGACTGCTCTTTCTTTGGTCTAAAGCCTCGGATTTCATATCAAGGTTTCACTCTGTTTCTTGGTAGTCTTATCCTTTGTACTGGCTGCTCTTCCTTACTGAGTTTCACAACTCCCATCGTCTCTGTAGTAATCTTATCTTCCAATTCACCACGAATTTCCGTTGAATGTCGCACTATAATTCTTCGTACGATTGGCTCACCGTTATTTAACTGTAGTTGTAGCTTAATTTTTCCACAGTTTAATGTAGCACGCCCTATGTCCAATACGAATTTGTTCTTTTCCATGAAGTCCACTCCCAAAATCACATCATCGACAATATCAGTCACCAAAACTTCATGATAGAAGTCTCTGTTACCAATTCGTATGGCCACTTCCTTCTTTCCCTTGATCTCGGCACTTTCGCCGGTTGCTGTTTGCAGTTTTAATCCTCCATTGAATCAAGTTCACTTTCGATTAAATCAGCCCGCACAATTGTCCGCATTGCTCCTGTATCAAGTGTTATCATACAGGCTCTCCCGTTGATTTCTCCATCTAATGTTAAGCCATCATCACTTCTTGTCAACCGTGGAACAGGGATGGCTGTCATGCTGGATTTTGTTGAAGAAGTTAGGTTTCTTTCTTTATAAACCTTCTCATTTATTGTTTGCAATATTTCAAGACGCTCCTTCTCTTCTGATCCTTTGCAATCTTCCCTTTTCCTCCAATACAATGATGATGTTATCATTGACCGCTTATGTTTTATTTCCCAACAATCCCTTGAAATAGGACCAGGCTTGTCACATATCCAACATCTAATTCTACCTTTTCCAGACCGAAACTTTATTGGTAGCCAATCATTTCCTGATTTGTTATAGTTCCTTGAGTTATAATTTTCTAGTTCTAATCCGACTCTTCGTATTTTTACATCTGGTACTACCATCTTATTAACAGTCTCAATCGTTAATGCACAAGCGATGGTCTTCTCAAATGTTGTTTTCGATGCTAACACTACCGCTCGTCTTGTTTCTACGTCACAAATACCATCAGTAAACGCATCAATTTTAATTCTTTCCGTGTATTCGGGCGCCATATTAAAGTGTGTTAGATGTGCCAATCACTCGATGTCTGCAGCAAACTCTTGAAGCGTTTCTCCGATACGTTGATAACGACCTTTGAGCTTCATCATGTATAGCTCACGCTTGTGATCAGCACCATATTTTCTTTCCAAGGCCCCCGCCCTTTCATGGTCCCGCGTTCAGATTCTAGAACGATTTGCAATATATCTGCTGCACCGCCTTTTAACGTCACTATAAGAGCTGCGACCTGGGCTTCCTTACACCAATTGTTAATGCTGCCGTTTCAAATTGTAATTTTAAAATGTTGAACGACGTTGTTCCGTCGAATGTCGAAGGCTTTAATTTAATTCCGCTGACTGGTTTAAGGTTTTGAGTAGCACCGCCATTAGTTTTAATGTCTATGATTTCTTTTTCAAGTTTCAAAAACCTTTCATCAGTCACTTCGAATTGTTGCTCCGTTTGACTTTTTACTGTATCCACTTTGGCATTTAAAGAAATGAACATTTTGCGGAACTTTTCACTGACTTCGGATATAAAATGCCGTTGAATATTTTCTTGTTGTTCCAACCGTTCTAGCACAGATTCTTGTCCGATTTTCAAATTTTCTTGGCCGGTTCTCATTTCGGTCTGCAAATTTTCTTGCCCGGTTCTCATTTCGGTTTGAAAATTTTCCTGTCCGGTTCTCATTTCGGATTTCAAATTGTACAAGCCAGTCATCATTTGATACCTCGCAGCCATTAACTACACCATATCGAAATTTGTAGGTGCTGGAGTAGGTTTATTTATAATTGCTGGGGCAATGGTTGCAGCAACTTCTATTCAATTAGAGATGTCACCCGTGTCCGTATATATATATATATATATATATATATATATATATATATATATATATATATATATATATATATATATATATATATATATATATATAAGTTAACACCATCAGTAATGTTGAATGAGCACAACGTGCTTAAGTAACACCAACGATAATGCGGATTCAGCACAACGTGACTACCGAGACACGCGAAGACCAAATATGCTGATTCTCCATAAATATATTATAAATTAATATATCTTTTCCAGATTATTAGAATAAGAATTTCTCATATTACCTTTTGCAAACTAAGACAATTTTATTTTGATATAAAACCATGTAATTTTTAGTATAACTTCAGTTTTAGATTGGATTTTATTGAATAAAGTGTTTTTTTTAAACCGAATTCCATTCGAACTCATTAAGTTATATATATATATATATATATATATATATATATATATATATATATATATATATATATATATATATATATATAAAGGGTGATTTTTTTGTGGTTAGGATTTTCATGCATTAGTATTTGACAGATCACGCGGGATTTCAGACAATGTGTCAAAGAGAAAGATGCTCAGTATGCTTTGACATTTCATAACTGAAGCCGAACGATCTGCCACAACGTCGAATTTTCAGTGAATGGGCCCTAGAAAAGTTGGCAGAAAATCCGCTTTTTTATCGACAAATTTTGTTCAGCGATGAGGCTCATTTCTGGTTGAATGGCTACGTAAATAAGCAAAATTGCCGCATTTGGAGTGAAGAGCAACCAGAAGCCGTTCAAGAACTGCCCATGCATCCCGAAAAATGCACTGTTTGGTGTGGTTTGTACGCTGGTGGAATCATTGGACCGTATTTTTTCAAAGATGCTGTTGGACGCAACGTTACGGTGAATGGCGATCGCTATCGTTCGATGCTAACAAACTTTTTGTTGCCAAAAATGGAAGAACTGAACTTAGTTGACATGTGGTTTCAACAAGATGGCGCTACATGCCACACAGCTCGCGATTCTATGGCCATTTTGAGGGAAAACTTCGGAGAACAATTCATCTCAAGAAATGGCCCGGTAAGTTGGCCACCAAGATCATGCGATTTGACGCCTTTAGACTATTTTTTGTGGGGCTACGTCAAGTCTAAAGTCTACAGAAATAAGCCAGCAACTATTCCAGTTTTGGAAGACAACATTTCCGAAGAAATTCGGGCTATTCCGGCCGAAATGCTCGAAAAAGTTGCCCAACATTGGACTTTCCGAATGGACCACCTAAGACGCAGCCGCGGTCAACATTTAAATGAAATTATCTTCAAAAAGTAAATGTCATGGACCAATCTAACGTTTCAAATAAAGAACCGATGAGATTTTGCAAATTTTATGCGTTTTTTTTTAAAAAAAAGTTCTCAAGCTCTTAAAAAATCACCCGTTATATATAAAGGGTTTTCCAATAAGAGGTTTCATTTTGATATTTAAAAAACGCGTCTTTTTAAGAGAAATCAAAGAATGTGTTTTTCATTGTAAAGCGGAAGGTGTGCCATCAACATTTGAAAACCATATCAGCCAAATGTCCGCCACGTCTACTTTTCCATGACAAATTAGCGCATTTAGGGCTGTATGTCCTCTATAACTTCATGAATTCCATCTTAAAGGTCTTGAACCAATTGTGAACTGATAAGGCCTATGCCAGCCTTATATACGTCGTCCGTATCAATTTCTTCCAATTCCGGTCATACAAATCCTTAATTATAGCTCGATAGTGCAATCCCTTAACCGTAACAGTTGCACAGTTCATTTTCGAAAAAATTAAGGTTCAATCTCACCACCAGCCCAGTAACCGCACCAAACAGTGTCACGTTGAGGATGAAGATGCTTTTCAACAATCATTCTTAGATTTTCTGAGCCCAAATGCGATAATTCTGCTTATAAACGTAGCCTACGAGGTTAAAATTGGCCTCATACTTTAAAAGCCTTAAGACCTAAGTCTTCATGGAAAATACGGTGTGATGTCGGTTGTGGAATGTCTAATTCCAAAGATCGACGAGGAATTGACAAACCCGGGTTTTCTTCAACACTAAGGGCTACAGCAGCAATATTCTCAGTTGTTTTGGAGCGACGCATACGGTTTCGAGTTTTACTATTGCCGACCGAGAAGGTGCTTCAAGACGTCCAAATAATTATTACATAATTGTTACATATTCACTCCACTTTGACCTATTCTTGCAAACCAAATAACCAAAAAAGATAACGACACCGAATATCCGATATCATGATAAAATATTATGAGTTGACACTTTTTATCTGATACTTTGGAAAGTACTCAATTGATACTATGATCCTTTTAAGTATCAGGTTAGAAGTATTCGATCCGAATTAGTTCGAACACCACTAGTCTGATATAGTTGTACAAAAAATGAAATACCAGAAGAAACCATTATTGTATACTCGTATTCCGCGAACATAACACCGAACCCCGGCTATAAGTATAAAAGGCTACGTTTACGTGTGAGATTAATAAACTTCATGGGTACCACTGATGTTATCCAACCCCAAAATAAAAGGCTCATTTAATAATAGTTTGTATAATTATTTGGACTCTATACCTGAGGACGATATGAAACTGGTGACTTTAAAGCTCTGATCATGTTTGCAAAAGGGTGAGCCGGGTTGTCCAAGACGTGAGATTGTATTGTTCTTTACCCAATTTGGTAGTTTTTGTAAGACAGGGTCAAGATCTTATCAGTCGAGATTTTAGTAGTTAAAACAAAAATTATTATTATTTTTTGGTGAATCTCCTATTGTCAAGGAGGTTTATTAATTTTCTTGAAAGCAAGATATGCACTCTGATTTTGAAAAAATGGTAATAGACAAAGCTCGATGTAATTTGACGTATCATAGATGAAGTTTGATCGATAGACCAATTCTGTTGATCCTCAGGAAATTTTGTTCCATGGCTTTTGTTCCAGTATTGGAGGAAGTATAAACTTCCATTTTTTTATTTTATTTTTTTTTAATCTTCGTAATCTGTTTCGGGAATCAAGGCTCAACTTACTCTTTCGCGGGTAGCTTACGTCCTACTTTACGGCCATCTGCACAATCCATAGCTCCATGCCAGCCTATAGTACTGACATGGAAGATGGGTTGGCCAATGAATGATGTACTCCAACAGAGTCATAGGCGTGTTCATTCACACCACCGATGGTAATTAGATCGTAATACTGCCCTTATCGGGATTTGTTACCCGGTACCTCCGGCACCAATACGGTAAAATGGTTCGTAAGGTCTTACTTGAGCCGTGGTAAGGACCGTTTGCGGCTTCTTAGCCATAGATTATTCTTATTACGTCCCGCTCTAATTGCCGCAACTATAACCACTGTGCCAATTGGCCCAATCTTGACGATATTGAATCAATTGTCTTATGATTACTCTATTATTACGTTACAGTCCCTGACATGAAGTATCTATGAAAATTAATTAATTATACCAAGATACCTTTTTAAGGTCTCTTGAAATGTGACTTAAATCACTACCACACGTTGCTAAATGTGAAAAGGACCTAATTGTTAACTGAACCTCAACGGTCTTCTGTATAAAGTCAGAATGCCGTTTGCAACGGAAGATGCATTTTAATGCTCGACTATAATAATAACACCATCTGACTGATATTTGGATGTGCTTCGGTTTCCGTGGTTTTTGTTACCAATTAATCTGAATAGTTGGGCCATGATACGGTTTTAGAAACAGAAAAAATAGTTCACATAGCTTAAAATAGAGTTCTGAAATCTATAACTGATGGAGTTCTTGTTAAAATCTGCTGTTGATGATGTTGGATCATGATTTCCATCGTTGAATTAGCCAGTTGAAATCGCAACCAAAATGTATGAAACTCGTCGATTTAAACAGCAGATCATTAGTGACTTATATTCAGCCATAACATTTGAGAGGTTGATTTTATAGAGATTTTAGAAGTTTGCACTACGGGTTCAATGAATCGAATTTTCCGGGATTCTCCACATGATATTTGACCCAAATTGTTTTCCAGCGATAATCATTTTAGAAGTTTGCACTACGGGTTCAATGAATCGAATTTTCCCGGACTCTTCACATGAAACTTGATCCAAATTTTGTGTCATTAATAGCTATTAACAAACCGCTTAAAATAAACTTATATCCAGCCATAACATTTGAGAGGTTGATTTTATAGAGATTTTAGAAGTTTGCAGTACGAGTTCAATGAATCGAATTTTTCCGAACTCTCCACATGAAACTTGACCCAAATTTTTTCCAGTGATAATCATTGACAAACCGCTTAAAATAAATGTATATCCAGCCATAACACTCTAGAGGTTGATTTTATAGAGATTTCTGAATTTATACATTATAACATAAGAGTATTTTAATAAGTTTTAATATAAATGTTAGGTTGATAATTTTTGAAGCATTAAATTTTTTTTGGCTGGAGTAGCAAAGACACTATCTGAATTATCAATTTTTTGATTTTTTCGGCTGGAAACTTTCAGCTAACTTTAACAGCATCTTTGACAGACTGAAGAACTCGGAGGTGACTTCATGCTTATTTGCTTTTTGAATGTGTTTAGGTTATCCAATATTATGGAGCTTATGTAGGCATTGTAGGCACCTTAAAAATTTGAATACATGCATTTTGTCGGGATTATATGTTCTGCCCTTGTGTCAACACGACATACCCGGGTGTGATTTTTCATTTTTAAATTGTAATTTTTACCGATTTACAGGCACTCTTTGAAATGATCTCTTGAATCATATATTGAAACCAACCGACAATCAAGTTTTTACAAAAAAAATAAAAAATTACCATTTCATAACTTTTAGGACATTTTATTCTAGCTATATGACATAATTAACACCACGGTTGTGTGTGTAAATTACACGATATAATTTACACGGGGTTTTAACATGTAAAAAACGTGTTATTTACATAGGGTTATGTTTTACGTTCTATACGTAAAAAACGATGTGCATTGGTTTCACAATAACGATGTTATTGTGAAAATTTAATTGTTACTAAAACACCATCTGTTAATAAATCTTTTTACTATTTTATTAAAAAGAATTTGTGGAATAATTAACTGTGTAGACTTTTTTTTCGACTTCACACTGAATGTCACAATAATTTTTGATCTAGATTAAAATTATTAACAGGCTAATTTCGTTTAAAATCATTTTAACTGGCTCGGGTGATGGTGAAAAAATTTCTTTCCAACATATAAAGCAGGCTTAAAAACTAACTGAGTATGTTAATTAATAAAGAGCAAATCGAACATTGGCAAATTTTTGACATTTTAAAATAGATGGCACTGTGAACGATATTGTTTTGGTTTTTTACATTGTAATTTACGTTTTATGTAATATACGCTTTTGTTTACATAAAAATGTAAAAAACGTTTTTTACACATAAAATTCCAATAGTGACCAACACGAACACACCCGGATGTGTAGGTTTATCTGTATTTGGTTTCGCAATTTTTATTCGAATACTACATTGTTATTGGAATGTTATTATATGTTTCCGAGGATTTTGATTAATTTGCGCTGACTGTATTAGACACAGAAATTTTAATTTATGAAAAAATAACGGTATTAAATTTTTGGTTACATTTTGTTTTTATTTGAAAAATTATTAGATCATTCAATCCCAACAGTTCTGCAAGTGTATTTTATATTAGTTTATTTTTTTGTATGGTCAAATAGTTGTAAAATTTATGGAAGACTACATACAATAAATATAATAACATACATTACAAGTAAGTATTTTTAAAAGAAAAACTTACTAGAAACATAAAAAAATTTAATTATTTTTTTACAGTTATGGCAAACTGAACAGAGCGATTGCTCATTAGATATATGCCTTTTGAGAAGAAAGAGCAATATCTAAGACAATTGTTTGATGAAGTTTCTGATAAAGAATCAGATAACAAAAAAGTCGAGTGTGATAACGGTGAAAATCATACCATTTCCATTGATTGTGATGCTTATGCAGAACAAGAAACGGTCCTATCCGAGTGCAATTTAGAAAATAAATCTGACTATGAAAATGAGGAACCGGCAAATATTGACATACATGATTTAGTGTGTTGAATGTTCACTCACTAAATCAAGCATTTGTTGCACGTGATGGAACAGAATGGAAACTGGGTGGTCATTTTGTGGTGCTTTATCACATTTAGTGATTAAAACTATGATATAATGAAATTGTCGTAGTTCACTGCAGGTTAATGATGAATGAACAACTTCAAGTTGTATATTGAAACGAGTAAAAAAGATGGCACTATATTACATCTCGCTTTTACCTCTCAACATTTTATACTGTTAGTCATGTTAAAATGGTTTCCAATATCATTAATTAAATTGATTTCATTGACTTACCTATTTAAACCAATTTCTCACTACCTATTCAACCACTTGATATAAAAAAATGATATAATTAATTTCGGGGCCATGCGAAACGTCAATTTATCACTAAAATATTAATTTCTCCTTAAAATTCATAATTTCCCCTTTATAATTTATTGCACAGGGTTGTGTTTGTAGACTTATTTTTTTTTATATCACGAAAAAACTCTCCAACCGTGATATAAAAGTATGACAAAGCACCACAAAGACAAATGACCACCCTGGAATACAATATTTGCCAAATTCTTTCTCATAATATAATGAGACAACGCCGAGGTCCTCATAGTTCTACAAAAGACCTACATTTATTGCAAAGATTTAAATTTAAGATTTAAACTAGCGAAATGAAGGACATAATAGTTAGGGAAACCAACCGCAAAGTACAACGTCCTTTATGGAAATCCTTCACAGAGCAAGACTTCGATGCATACCTTAAAGTTTGTTAATGGTAGGTGCGTACTGATCACATTATGAGTATACTTTAGATATGAGGAAAACGTTTTAAAACCCATTATACCGAGCGACTATAGGTCTACGTAGATTTTGGAAAATCACTTAATATCTACGTTTCGACAACTAACTTACTCGTGCCGAGCGAAATCACAGCTCAATTCGAATATGAGAAAAAACTTCACAGCATACGAGACAATTACTATCGGCGAACAGCTGTATCCTTTTAGGGAACAAAATTTACGTAACAAAACCGTATTTAGTATACGGAATCAACTTCTGGTGGATAGGTGATTCCAAAACAGCGTACCCTTTACAAGCTAGCATTTATACGGGAAAGTTATACGGGAAAGTTCCCAAAAAAAATAAAGCTGTGGTACTGCTTTCAACCGTGCGTAATGATAAAACTGTGACTGGATTGCAAAAAAAACCGAGATAATAAATTATTATAACTCAACCAAAGAAGCTGTTGATACGATGGATCAAATGCTTGGAGAGTATACCACCAAACGATTTATTAAAACATGTCCTGTTACATTTTTTTATAACATGCTTGATGTTGCTGCTTTAGCTGCATATATTATCAATAATCTAGATATATCATCAATAATCTAGATTTGTCGAAATCCACTTATAAAGGGTGGTTAAATTTTAGGGCCGACGTTGAATGTGAACCACATCTAAACGTGATTTTTTTCTGCATCTAATTTGACATTTCTCAATTTCAGACTCACTCAATTTGAACCATGGAAAGATACACAATCGAGCAACGCGTTAAAGTTATTCAGGCATATTATGAAAATGGGCGTTCAAATCAAAATTTCGTGATTTTTTCAATCAATTTAATCGTCCAAATGTGCGTGCGTTCGATTTTAAACCCCAATGCATGCTCGTACAGCTCGTACTGCAGAAAATATTGCTGCTGTTCGCGATAGTGTGGCTGAAGAGCCGTCCTCCTCAACTCGTCATCGTGCCCAACAATTGCACCTCTCACGCTTATAAGGTTACACGCTTAAAAGGTGCAAGCAATTAACTCAAGGATTAAAGCCTCTTGATCATTCCAAACGTCTTCAATGGTCAGAATGGTGGCAAGAAATGGCAACAGTGGATGATCAATTTTCAAAGAAAATCATCTTTAGTGATGAGATGACATTTACAGTGACATTTTCACCTCAGTGGATTCGTCAATAAGCACAAAGAGTGACTGTTTGGTGCGGTTTATGGGCTGGCGGCATGATTGGGCCGTATTTTTATTCAATGGCCGATTGAATGGTGATTTGACACCGTTGGACTTCTTTCTTTGGAGTTATTTGAAAGAAAAGGTGTACGTCGATAAGCCAGGAATAATTCATGAGCTAAAAGATGAGATAGTTCGGCACATAAACGGCATAGAATCGCAATTATGTCTAAGCGTCATCAAAAATTTGGACCATCGGGTGGAGGTGTGCCGCTGAGATCGTAGCGGCCATTTCGCCGATATTTTGTTCCATACATAATTGAACCATATTATCATAATAAAAAAAAATTGACAATTAATTCCTAAATAATTTGTGTTTTATTCAAAATCAACATCGGCCCTAAAAATTTAACCACCCTTCATAAGAAGAAAAATTTGCAAGAGATTAGCAAAGCTTTGGTTATGTCTTCAATAGAAGTACGCGCAACAAATCCATTAGTATACAGAAATTTTAACATTAAAAATGGCCTAGAGGCAATTTTACCTAGACGCGTAGGAAATGATTTTCACTCTGAAAATATTAGCTCTAGTTCTAGCACCAATCAGCTGCAACCAAACCGAAAAAGATCGGGACACTTGAAACAAAACGGAAATTGTTTCATTTGCCACGAAAATTCCAAGAGACGGAAAGCATACCATATATGGCTTAAGGCATTATAATTAATAAGAACCAGCGTTGAACCAAGGGTTCAATTTAACGACTAATAACTGCCATTAGATTTGAGCTGTATTTATGTCTGTCTCTTTTTTAATTGAAACCGAACGAGTCATTTATATTTTCTTGCTGTTATTTAGCGCAGGCAGTCTATTTTATTCGGTTGGCTTAGAGTAGTTTTAATGTAGTTTTAATGTATATTTTTCGGCGATATATAATTTATTGCAGTACCCAAAGGATTTCGAAATAAATTGTGAATATTATGTATAAAAATAATTAATATCGTCTCAAACTGAGACCTTACGAACTATTATATAAGTATGCACAATGCATCTTTTTAAGCCCAATGCATGCTTTTTCCCACAATTGCTTTTTATGTCATCCTTGATGAGAAATTTTCTTAACTAAGCTACAACCGGCGAGTACACTCGTAAATTAACATTTTATCGAAAAAAGTCGTAAAGATATGTGTCAATAAAATCGAAATTGACGCACAAAGGTTGTTTGGTTCAATTTTATGAATATGTTAAGTTCAATGAGATAATATAGTTCTCAGGGGATTAAACTTCGATGACAATCGATGTTAAAAAAACTAGGCCAAGAAATGAAGAACAAAACCGCCCAGGTGGCTCAGTGGTTAAAGCTGTGGCAGTTGGAGCGGGAGGTACCGGGTTCGAATCCCGATAGGGGCAGGATGCAAAAGGGATTTTTCACCATCTGATTACGATCGGTGGTGTGAATGAACACATCTATGACCCCCTGTTGGATTGCAGAACTCATGGGCCGACCCATCTTCCATGTCAGTACTATAAGCTGGCATGGAGCTATGCAACGCGCAGATGGTTCTACGAAAATCAGACCTATAGCCGTACGTCCTCGATTTGGCCGTTAAGGCGTAAAGTAGGACGTAAATAAGCGAACCGCGAAAGAGCTGGGAGAGACTTGAGCCCCAAAAAAGATAGCATAGAATAAAATATAAAAAAAAAAAAAAAAAATTAAGAACAAAAACTGAACAAATAACTGCAATGTATTCGGTTGGAAGTGCTCAAAGTTGGTAATGTTCACGCATATTTCTTCAACAAATATTTGGATGATCAATTTTTTACAAAAAACCACACACAACACAAATGTTCAGGCACCGCCCAAATGGCGCAGTGATTAAAGCTGCGGCAGTTGACGCGAGAACTAACGGGTTCTCGAATCCTGATAGAAACAGGATGCAAAAAAGATTTTTCACTTTCTGAGTACGATCGACGGTGAGAATGAACACATCTATAACTCCCTGTTGGAGTGCCGAATTTATGAACCTATAGCCGTACATCCTCGATTTGGCTGTTATGGTGTAAGGTAGAACGTAAATAAACGAACCTAGGACATAAATAGAAAACCAAAATTAAGCGAACAAACTATTATCCTGTTCGGAAAAGCAGAGCGGTGTACGATTT
Organism: Tipula lateralis; assembly: GCA_963932295.1. NCBI lineage: Eukaryota > Metazoa > Arthropoda > Insecta > Diptera > Tipulidae > Tipula > Tipula lateralis. The sequence continues at coordinate 7,245,035 of OZ010739.1, read as the reverse complement.
TATTAATTATCAAGGATCGACAACACACATAAATAAACTATGGCTCAGATTCAAGCACCAGTCGATGAAAAGCACAAGGCTGTAATAAAATAATATTATAATTTGTAGGAGATGCGAAATCTTAATAATTTTTTGATGCGGAGATGGTAAATCTGCTTATCTCATATTATAGATCACACCGGGGTCACCAATTTTTAGCGCGTTTATTATTTTTAATATTTATGAAATGAGTATTCATCATCAAGACAATGTTGAGTTTAAAAATAAAGTTCTGAGTTCAGACATTTTCAATCAACTTATTGATAATGCAGATGATATATGTGATCGAATTAGGAGTGAAGATATCTGAACATTTATTCAGTTCCCGTTGAACTTGTAAAATGTGGTTACCACAAGTTTTAAAATGCAGTGAGATTATTTTATCTTGGATCTCTATTAAGTTCCACCTTACTGCAGGCAATCGGATTTTATATACTCTGAAATCGAAATTGTTTGTACAAAGTGCTGATCAAACCCGTAGTCCTGTATGAATGTGAGATTTTGGCTTTGTTAAATGAGTATGTTCAATATGAACAGAGTTTAGGTTGACAATCCATGGAAGTAACAACATTTAGAGTTAGCTTAAGATTAAATTTCAATTACATACATTTTTATATACTATGACATAAAAAAACATACTAACCGGGTAAAATGCTTATAAGCAATTTTAAAATTTCATATTACAATTGTATTTTATGTTTTTAGTGTAATTACTAAGAACAAATTTATTTATATAACATGTAAAGCACTCAATAAAATCAGTATGGTTTAAACCGTGCTCAAATTTATTTCATTCTGGCATTAGCCCCCACCCGTGGTCAGCTCAGAATAATTGAAATAAAAATAGATATCAGCTGAGACGATATCTAACAGTGGTCCTTCGAGCCGGATCTTTAGTCATTATAACCACAGCTGATTATCAGTGATCCTTTGAGCCAACGAAAAACTGGCGAGACGGCGTAGTGTAGGTCTACATAGACTTCAAATAGTGAAAGTGTATTTAAACTAAGTCAAAACAACAACAGTTGACGAAAACCAACAAAAATAATAAAAACCAATCAAAATGGAAACTGAAAGCCATCAAAAATTAGCCGATAGCCGTTCTATCATCAACACAAACATTGCGTTGGATTTAAATCCTGACTTACAACAACTAATAAGGCGACAAACCATCAGAATGAGAAACCGGGAACCTGGTGGAAACCGGAACAAAAACGGCAATGAAAATATCAGTAGTATGGTCATGGAGAAGCTTATGGATGAAATAACCGTACTCCACGAGGAAATCTGCATGCTTGCTACCGAGAATGAAGAGCAAGAACTGAAGTATTTCACGGAACAACACTGTGAAAAAATTGATACACAGTATCAAGCTGCCATTGTGAAAATAACAAAGATGGAAGAATGTGAAAAATAAAAAAAAAATAAAAAATCAAATCACAGACATTCTACCAAGAATTAAAATTTCGATATTCGCTGGAGATTACCAGAAGTGGAGTGGAATCAAAAGTTACAACAAAGAAAGGAATAAATTGTCAATGGCCACCAATCGGGTGACAGATACAATCGTACAACAATTAAATTTATTCATAGAGAATGATGCCATACAGGAAGAAACACCTCACACTGAAGAAGAGACAGATGCAGAAAAGCAATTCATAAAAACAACAGATCGGCTACCAGATGGGAAATATATGGTACATTTACCTTTGACATCAGAACCATCAGGGCTAGAAGAATCTAGGAAGAAAGCTGTAGCGCGTTTACTGATCGAGAGAAGATTTATGAAAGATAAACCACTCTCCAAACTATATCACGACTTAATGCAAGATTATTAACAACATAGTCATATGCAAGCAAGTAAATGAAAAGTATTATAAACCATCAGGATTATCCTTGAATGAGATAATGATGAACAAATCTAATATTCAGAGTGATCTAATTGATACCAATGAGGTAGCGAACGCACAACTTCGTATTAACAGCCGACGTAGAAAAGACATTCAGGCAAATCTCCTTGGCGAAAAAATCTTTCACAGCCAATAAAAGAATACAGGTTAAAAACAGTCACATATGGAACGACAGAAGCATCATTCCTCGCGGTAAGAACATTGATGCAATTGGCAATGGATGGGAAGGAAAGAGGTTTTTACTTAGATGATCTGTTAACTGGAAGTGATAGCGTTAAATAAGTCATAACCATCCAACAACCGATATCAAAACTAGCAGAAAGGGGCGGATTTCCATTACAGAAATGGGCATCGAATTCAGCAGAGATTTTAACTAATGTTTTAGAGCATCTACGAGCAAAGGGAATCATCAATTTAAAAGTCAATAACATAATAAAAACATTCGGAAATCTTTATAGTTCTGAAACAGACACTTTTGAATTTAACGTCGCTAGGCTAAATCTTAAAAAATCAACAAAACACTTACTATTGTCCAATTCATCAAGACTATTGGTTCCTGTTGTTTGGTTATCACCAATAACGATAGCAGCTCTCCATGAATTAATTGACAAAATCGCATGTGATCGCGTGTACTCTCGTGTATTGTCTAAGATTCATAGACTATCACGTTTATAAACAACGACAAAAATTAAAAGAAATAACAGTCCCAGAGCTGAATCTATCTGAAATTCAGAGAGTAAGAATTGAACAGCAAAGATATCTTCGTAAAGAACTTCAAGCATTAATGAAAAAGAGAACGTTGGATCCGAGATCCAAGCTATTGGCATTAAACAAATGCCCAACTGCCAGTAAACCAAAAGCTGCCAATAATCCTACCAAAGGAAAGCAAACTAAGCAAGTTGATAATTCAAGATATGCATGAGAGAACAATACTTTATTGAGGCCTTCAAATAACATTGGCAAATCTACGCAATAAGTTCTAAGATAATTAATGGCAGAAATTTGACACGACACATTATACAGAAATGTGTTACATGTTTCAGATATAAACAAAAAATCCTAAACCAACTAATGGGTGACCTACTCACTTGCAGAGTGACTCCTTCGCGGCCATTCAGCAAGGTGGGAATTGATTATGCCGGACCAATTCAACTAAAAAACAAAATAGGAAGAGGTCAGACCAAATACAAAGGTTACATTGCGGTATTTGTATGTATGGCTGCAAAAGCCATACATGTAGAAGTAGTAAGTGGACTAACAACTGAAGCATTAATTGCAGCCTATCGCAGATTTACAGCACGAAGAGGGTTGTGCACAGATCCTGCTGCACCATATTTTGGTGGTATATGGGAAGGACGCGTAAAATCAGTGAAGACACACTTGAAAAAGGTAATAGGGGAGACAACATTGTTTAAACTCTCGACCATTAGCCGTTTTGTACGATGATCCAGAGAGCTTTGAAATGCTAATACCTGGGCATTTCCTAATAATTTTTATTTCCTGGCCAATGAAGACGTTCACTCACTAAAAACCCGCTGGCATCTGGTGCAATATATTGAAAAATAGTAAATACTATTGAAAAATAGTAAATGATTTCTAGAGAAGATGGTCCAGCGATTATCTGCAGGAGTTACAACAACGGACAAAGTGGAAGAAACCTCAAGTAAATTTAATTGGAGGAGACGTCGTTCTTCTGAAGGAAGATAACCTGCCACCAGCACGTTGGAAAATGGGTAGAGTGATGAAGGTTCATCCAGGTTCAGATGGCTTAGTTCGGATTGCGTCAATAAAGTGCAACCAGAACATTTATAAACCACATTTGTAATTCCGGCATTAGCCCCTCCCCCCCCCCCCGTGGTAAGCTCAGAATAATTGAAATAAAAATAGATATCAGCTGAGGCGATATCTAACAGAGTATCAGAGATGACTTCTAACATTCGAGAAAAGAATCATGCTTGTGATAGATGGACAATAATCGGCCTGATGCCTTGCATGAAACCAAAGAACAGTGAGTACCACTGGTTGAATTCTACCGCTGGAGAGTCGCTATCCGCGACGGCAAATAACTGCACGACATAGAGAGTGATGCAAAATTAGCGCGACATCAAAGACGACGGGGTTAGAGAATGTATAGTTGATAAATCTGTTTATTTATGGCCATATCTTAACTTCTTAGTTTTAAACGATTTTGAAAACTTTTGTGTTTATAATTCTGATGTTCCTCATTCGTTTTTGTTAAATCTGCTTCTTAAACCATCTGTACATTATCTACACTTATTTATAAAGTATAAATCTTTAAGTAAGAGAAGGGTTTATGTTGCAAAACAGCAACATATGCAAAATATCAACCTTGAAATATCGGTTAGATTTGTGAAGTAGGTACAAGTGAAATAATCTGTCGAGCAACTCGTATTATTTTCAAAGGCATTATAATAATAATCTATAGCTTAAAGGCCGCAAACGACGCTAACCACGTCTCAACTAAGACCTTACGAACGATTTATACGTATTGGTGACTAACCCAAGGAATACTTTTTACATCGGCATTACCATTGATCGAACATGTCCTAAATTAATTTCATATTGTACTCGTATATATATACAAGACCTTCCAAATAATATTTAACTAGTTCTTATATACATACATATATGTGCACGTAATCGAAATTAATTTTCGGATAATATATCTGTCTTATCCACAACAATAAGAAAATAACGCCCTAATACATATTTCAACGAAAAATAAAATCAAAACAGGTGCAAAACCTATTAAATCACCTCGAAAGTTGAAATTGAAATTGTGTATATGGTACTCGAAGAATATGAGGGAATTGTCCTTTTCCTGTTGTGTATTATATGTATAGGCAAAAGGGATTAAATTAAATCACAAAACAGCAATAAAATACATAAGAAATATACCCAAGAGAGATAAGAACAATGTATAAGTATAAAAAACAAAGTCGAATCCTTAATCTCTCTCAATTGACGACGAAATTTTCAATTTTCCTTTTGTAAATTATTTTTTCGTCACGTTTTTCCTATATTTTCCTTGTTTCAAATAGCCGGAAAATTTATTCGGTTTTAGTTTCAAGTTTATATATAAGAGGCAAATTGTAAATTAATCTCAGATCTCTAGAGAAAACATGTGGCTCGACTTACCTCGAGTTTTAATTATACAATAACATTCCTCGCGTAAAATTCCTCTTCGATATTGTTGGCTTTTCCCGAAACGTTAAGTCGATTTATTGTTTAATTATACACTCACACAAACATAATATTAAGACATGTTATTTATTGACACGTAACGTATTTGCAAATTAACTGCCAAATTATAATTTTATCTATTAAACAACACAACAACAATTTTTTTTGATTTTCACAAAATTTTCTTAAATATTTACAATTTAATTGTTACTCAAACACAATAGACACTGCACTACTATGGAGATAATAAATTTCGATGGTTTGGACGGTTAAAACGTGCCAAAAACACTAAAAAAGAAACAAATAGGAAAAACTCATGAATGTTTTGTGATTTTCTTTTGTAAATCACTTAAAATAAATTGGTTTACGAATTTTCCGAATTATTTTCTAATTTTCAACCAATCGAATGCGGTCTACATGAAATATGTAGGACTAAGCGGATTGGTTATAATGTAAGGGTGAACTACGTATACAATAGTATAAAGAAAAACATAGAAAATGTGGGGGTATCAATGGAATTGAAAATGTGAAAAACCCCATTGTTTCATGTACAAACTATAAACCAATAAAATTGTAGCGACGCCCATTTAGAAAATTAATTTAATTCTGAATTTTCCACTTGTATACAATATACGTAATGTATTTCCCTACTGCTCACGACGATATATACGAGTATATATATATATATATATATATATATATATATATATATATATATATATATATATATATATATATATATATATATATATATATATATATATATATATATATATATTGACACATACATACACACACCAAAACAAACAAGAAAATTGAAAAATAAACGAAAATTCGGTAATTAAATTAAATTTACAACAACAAATAAACAAACAAAATACAGTAATAATAACTTTTTAACGTAATTGAATGGAAAATCTAAATAGCTATTTACTACGTATTTACTGTTAGATAGGAAAATTTATTATGTTGTGCCATAGTGCGTGTCGCTTTAAATCCATGTCATGGAAATCTGCACCGTTTGAGTTATGACTCATGTCTTCAGTTCTTCGAAGTGATCGAATAACGGAATCAATGTGCTTCTATTAGTGGGTCCGCTGCGTACCAATAAGTGGGGTAGGGTCGTGAATCCCTTATCTTTAAATAAAAAGCAAAAGATGAAGATGCACGACTATTGCTTGAGCTAACCATTATTATTATTATTATTATGTTTAAAGAAGGCTAAACTCCTAGAAAGGTCTCGCACTCAATGTCATACCAGACCCATGGGACAAACCAAAAATTATATCCTTAGTCACTGTGCTGCGCTAGTTTTAACCAAGAGCTTAAATCTAGCGTCATCATCGTAAAATGAGAGTAAAAGTCGTCATCTTCTCCGACACAATTATGACAAAGGTCTGCCGAACATGTCTAATATGTTGTAAATAGGTTTTTAAAAACCTATGACCCATACGAATACCGTTCAAAATTGTCAGCTGATCTTTATTACTTCGCGTTTCAAAAAGTAGAGGAACTAAACCCGTAGAAAGGTCCCGCACTCAATGGCACAAGAGCTTAAACCAAGGCAGATAGATCGGCCATTATCAAAGCCTGAAACGTTGCAGACAAATTAAACCCAATCATCATCTTTTTCGAAACAGTTAAAACATAAGGACTGCCTTATGGAGCATACTGGACCCATGGTGCAAACTAAAAATTCTTTCCGAATTCGCTGTAATGCGCCAGTTTTAACCAAGAGCTTAAACCAAGGCAGCGAGATCGAGTGTCATGAAAGGACAGTTACAAACAAAATGGACCTAGTCATCATCTTCTTCGAGAAAGTAATGACACATGGACTCTCGAACAAGTTCCATACGTTGTAAATGGGGTTTGACCAACGGATCTCTTACTTCACGTTCACGATTATCATTGGAATGGAATCCACAAGGAAAGAGGGCATATCTTATCACCATCCTACCGTCCAAATACGATATCAGTGAGAGTTTTTCTCGGTTCCACATTGAACGGTTTATGAAATTCTATTATCGTTAGATGGCACACTATAGAATATTAAGACGACCAACCAAATTGCATGTTTTTAGATTTACGATATCTATTGGTATAAAAATTAGTACCGATTAACTGTAATTACTGGAACAGTTACAGTGGACCCTCAAAAATTTAAACCAAAAACGCCAATTTATTTGGAACTTTCCAATAAAATTCGTTTACTTGCCAGTGAACAGTTAATCGTTTTTATTCTCTCCAACCCTGTAGCATATACTCAATCGGTTGTTGAGCTGTGACTCCTCTTTGTTGACTAACGATTGCAAGAATTCAACGTGATTGTGTAACAGTTTTCTAAATCTTCAACAAGATCTCCCAGGTGGCGCAGTTGTTAAAACTGCGGCAGTTGGAGCGGGAGGCACCGAGTTCGAATCCCGATAGGGGCAGGATGAAAAAAGGATGATTTTTCACCACTTGATTACGTTCGTGGTGTGAATGAACACAACTATGACCCCCTGTGTAGAATCCATGGGCCGACCCATCTTTCATGTCAGTACTATAGGCTGGCATGGATCTATGCAATGTGCAGATGGCTAGGTAAATCGGACCTTTAGCCGTAGGTTCTCGATTTGGCTGCAAAGCGTAAGGTATGGACGTAAATAAGTGAATCGCGAAAGAGTTGGGGGTGCCTTGAGCCCCAAAACAGATGGCATAGAAATAAACGAAAAAAAAAAATCTTCAACAATTGGTTCCTCCGGGTAGCCATTTACTTTGAGAAGTCATAATCATTCAAACTATCCATTATGGTGCAGTAACACGGTTACTGATTTGGCTGAATCATCTATTGGTTCCAGTTTTCTCACGGGATCTTACCCAAATACTTTCATTCTAGGTTCCTCATTTGCACATCCTGAATTGTGTTTATGTATCAATCCACCAGCTCAACTCGATGCTTAGCATTGTAGTTCGGGTATGTTAAGTTTACTCCATGGCACTGTGGCGTTCAGTAAGTACTAAACTAATTAATTAATCAAGTCCGGTAGCATATTCCTGATGAGATGGATTTGATCTTTTCGATTACACAGTCATTCAATGACATTATCATCAGATCGAAACCGCCCTAGTGAATTACAACAACACGGCGCTACAGCACCCTGAGTTATTTATGAATTCTTAACAATCCATATCCAAACATTTATCTGCCTTAATTTTCGTTTTTTGTTAATTAATTTCTTAACCGTATTTTGAACATCTTTCATTCTTCTCTTTGTTTTCGTTCTAGTATCGACTTAAAAGATAGGTTTGATGTTTTGAACACTCTTCCTCAAACTAATCAACACGTGGTGAAGGGTTCGGGATGATTTTCGTGGATGTGTCCAGCCAACGCGCCAGATTTTCTTAGTGAGTGCACTAATATATCCTGAAACATCAGGAAACGATGTCGTTACACTCTGGTATGTCAAAAAACTGAAACAAAGACCGTAAACGTTTCAAATGAAATCCAATTTAAAGGGTGTGGTGCATCATCATCCTCGAGTATGTCACAGAATATTCTGAACTTCACTCAGTTTCTTTGCAAATTATGGTTCGAAACCTCTTATCGAAGCATAAAAAATGCAGTGTTATCATGATTCGCTAGTTCATTACATATAGCCTCACGGCCATAAAGGTCGCCTCCTATACTTGTCAAAGGTACACACAAGGAGAAAGTGGAACATAACATCCAAAGCTCGATTAAAATTAGTTCTAAGTGGCACATTTAAAAGCATCAAGTGCAGCTGGTCTCCACACGCAAACTTCATTTGTATTTCTTAGACCAGCTCCGTTATGGATGGCTAAACCCAATTCCATAGAAGTTCAAAGCATATTTTGCATTACCTGCTTGTTTCCAGATGTTTTCCTGATATAGTTAACGCCACATAGTCTACATAGGCGACTAACCTATTGGAACCTTTCAGCTCGAAGATGACAATCCTGCTTTAAAGCATATAATCGATTAATCCGTATGGATGATAGCCTACCTCAACAAGAGCCAATCCTTTTATGATTGCCTCTACCTTCACGCTATTGAATGTCAAGGAAGGCTACTAGATATATTCTGTCGACTTTAGCGATTTAGCTATCATGCGCATCAACGTAATGAGGGAAGTAATCACTGGCCTTCTCTTACAGTAGGAATATACTGCTAAAATTTGTACCTCCTAGCCATCTCTAAAGTATGGCAGGGATGGAATTATTAAGTCGTCCGAGTAGACATGTGAGATCTTCTTTGATTAAAGGAAATAAGACTAAATTTCCTCCATTTCCTAGAAATATGTTGCAGTTCTACTGGTATGATGTGGTAGGGACCATTCTATTTATAGGGTTTTAATCCACTAGCACCCAAAGGTGGTTGTTCCTGTCTCACATCCTTCTCCGAGTGAGGCTTTTGAGTATTTATTAAACAACACAATAGGTTATCCATTAACCCTACAACAGGTAAGAAGAATCTGCTGTTCTTACCTTCCAAATACTCTATGACACTGTTGCTAAATTTTTTAAGAATAAAATTTAGTTTACCCTTCACAAGGATGCACGATCCGATGTGCGATAATCGTCAAAGAAAATTACATATCCTCTTCCCTTTTGAGTTAAAATTCGCCCTCGAACCATTGTTCTTCGTTAGAGGTGGGTGGGATTCCTAGTTTATCATCATGGTGATCAATTTAAAGTTTCCATTGACCGCGAACTGATAAGTTTCGGGATGTCGTCCAGGCTGACCGAATAGGTGGGTATCCAGCCCCATGTCTCGGTCTGCAGGAGAAAAGCCCATCTTCAGCAGTAATAAATAATTTTTAAGGTCATCTACGAATTGGCCCATTTTTGAATTGACCATTCGTACGTGGATGACCTCAAATAGATTATAACCTCTATGGGAATGATGTTTAGCCGCGTCATAATTTATCGATCGGAACAACCAGTTATCGGAAGAAGAAATGGTTAACTTAGACTCTCATAACTCGTCACGATAAAATATTATTTCATTTTAATTTTAACTATGAAACTGACATAGAAATGGAATTGGGACTAAAAGCATATCAGCCCACCTTGTGATGTCGCTCTAATTACCCAACTTCTGCAGATGGACGATCATCCTAGCTCAGAGTTGATTATCCTGTATTTATAAGCCATATTCCGTGGTAATAGCAGAAGGATCTAGTAATGAAGTAATTGGTTGATCAATTAAGAAGTGACCGGGGAGGGGGAGGGGCGGAGGAAACAGATTAAAGCAACCTGTTCCAAATATAATTTGATGCTCTTAACGGTGGCCTCTAACAATCCGTGGCAATATAGTGTGCAATTCAATATTTCAATTTGAAATTTCTATTTCAGTTTGAATTTGGACTAAACGCAAAGCAGCCCACTTTGCAATATCGTACCTTAATGGACAACTCAAACATAGTTCGAAAAGAACACAAATTGAATGATGGGAGTCGGGTTTAATAATACGATTTAAATAGGATGCATTGTCGAGACGTTCGCTAGGGTGCGAAAGAATGAAATTCCAGTAATCCACTGATTTATTTAGAGTGATTTCAGCTAATGATTTCAGGCTTAGCGAATTACAACAAATAAGCAATAACTCAAAATTCGAATCAAAATCACACATACCCCATCATAAATTTCAACACATGCAACTTTCTGATCTGGACTCAGAATCAGATGGGCGTAATGTGGCATTCACAGTTTATGTGCAAAATAAAGTTGACAGTTTGGTCAAACTGTGTTCGATTTGATTTTCAGAAGTAGATGAAATTCAAGCAAGCGTTTCGTGTTCTGCAACAGAAGTTACAACAACAAGAAAAACAGCTCGGTGAATTGGAGGAGAAGTTTGGTGGAATGAAGCAAAAGTTCGATGAGGTGAAAACCACGTTTGGTGGCTTACGAACAAAGCTACGAACGAATCAACAAGCTAAGAACAGGTCGGCCGGAGCTCCAAGAAATTGATGGAAGGCACCAACTATTTTAGAGCATCTGCAGTTGGAGGCTGGAAAGAAAGCTCTTGCCAAACTTTTTCTTCTTTCTGAGGGCTTTATGTTATCCCTAATTAAATTAGTACCGTTGTCACTGAAGATGTTTCGTTAAGTGGATCGATAATGTTAAACTAGGACGCAAATTTCTTTCATTGACGCGTCATAATGGATAACACTTTGGCAATCCAAATGTTTTGGCCCTCCGCCAACCCTCACAATATCATTCACTTCTAAAAACGGCACTAAAAAAGAATGATGATTTTTTTAGGATATTCTATCATCTTTATATGCGATTTAATTCTTCGGCAAATGATTCGTGAAATTACACCATGGCTAAAATCAGAGTTAGAACACTTCAATCACTCCGGACCATGCCACCATTCATGCAAATATATTAGCAACGATGGAAATACTCCTCTTGATCGGCAGTCCGTAGGATTATACTCGGATCATATACATGGCTCCAACAGTTTCACGGTAGTTGGCTTAAAATCTCCGACGTGCGATTAGCCGCAACGTTTTCCATCGTGTTGGATAGCAAAATAGCGGTCCACCAAAATATAGTAGCTTTCACCAGAGCTAGTAGATTGTGCACCACTTTCGGTGCCACGTTAGTTTTAGCTGTGCCTGTATAACTGTGATGTTGTCATGCATGGTTGTGCAATACACAACTTGAACAACTACTTTCATAATGATGATCCACCTGGATCAACAACTCTGGAGTTTTCGGAGCTAATTGGTAGCTTTATCCGTTCTCAGTAGCTCTCGATATTTAGTTGGAAAATGAAGATATCTTGTCCTGTGGGTCAAGGCAGCACAGTACCTAGAGCAAACCTGCTGCGTTTAACGGCCTTACCACATGAAAGAAAGAGTATCGGCTGGAATTCGTGGCGCTCCAAAAAACTCGATGGCTTAAAAGTGGAGACCATGTGTTCTAAGGCTATCCACAACTACACAGTGGAGATAATCTCGGAAATCTTAGAGTTGGATTTCTCACTAGGCCACAGTTAAAAAAACCCAAACAGCAAAATCGAATGTGTAAGTTTTTTTTTATTTTTTTTTATTTTATTACTTTTCAATCTTGTTTTGGGGCTCAAGGCACTCCCAACTCTTTTGCAGTTCGCTTATTTACGTACTTACTTTGCAGCCAATTCGAGAATATACGGCTATAGGTCCGATTTACCTTACCATCTGCACATTGCATAGCTCCATGCCAGCCTATAGTACTGACATGGAAGATAGATGGGTCGGCCCATGGATTCTGCACTCCAACAGGGGGTCATAGTTATATTCATTCACACCACCGATTGTAATCAAGTGGTGAAAAATCCCTTTTGCATCCTGCCCCTATCGGGATTCGAACCCGGTACATCCCGCTCCAACTGCTGCAGCTCTAACCACTGCGCTACCTTGGCGGATGGGTAAGCTTTGATTGTACTCATGTAAGCCAAAACCCAGCATAAAGACTCATTTTACAATAATTTAGACAATCTGATGGGATCTATATCTGAGCACGATGATTGGTGACTTTAATGCAAGAGCTGCAAAAATCAGACCGACTTATGGAATAATATAAGCCCTAATATTGTACTTTGTGATCGCTCGTGATTTCAAAGTGGCAAGTACATTCTTTCCTTATAAAACCATCTATTTAGAAACATGAAAACATCCACGAAAAATATCCCAAAGTCTAACTATGTGTTGATTTCAAAAGAGCGAGTTCAGATTGTCCAAGATTGTTTCAACAAAATTTGCAGGCAGTGATAATTATCTGGTCACTGCAAAGCTGTGATAAAAATGTTCGAACAAGTCAGGGAGGGGCAATATACAACGCAATTTTCAAAGTGAAGGTCTACTAAATGAAGAAACGCTACGAAATGTCAGCAATAGCATTTTTCGATCTAATGACGTCTGAAGAAGTGAACAGTATCTGAAAATTATAGAAAACCTTGGTTGTCGATGCCGCCCAGGTTACTCTCGGTATATGAAAACTTAGTCTATGCTTGGTTTGATAAGGAGTGACTTCTTGCCGTTGAGTGCCGTCTTGCGGTTGAGCAACGAAATGGGTCTACAACAGAACAACAGACCTCTCCGGTGGCGATATGATGATCTTTACTGATGGATCAGTATGCAATAATGTGCCGTATGCAGTAATCTAACTTCTTTGGTAGGTACTCTACTGTCTTTCAGGCGGACATTAAAACTCAGATGCTAGTACTGAGTATAAGTTAAGTCAATTTAGTTCTTCAGAGCATTTCCAAATATGGAGAAAAGTGACACATAACTGCCCACTTGCCCTGGGACACTATGGTGTCGAAGCACGTTTTCGGGATATTATTTCAAGAAAATATTACCGAAATGGACAAATGGTTTACAACAACCAATCCAAACTCTCCGGTGAAGTATTATGATATTTATGTTTCGGTTGTCAGACCCATAATCTTGTTTGTCACAATTATATGGTGGTCTAGAACATTGAGTTGGGTTGAAGGGAAACCTTTAAACTGTCTTTAAAGATTTGTTTGTCTAGGTATTGCGGGAGATATGCATACAACACTCATTACAGGTCTTTTTTGAGATGACTGTGGGTCTGCTGCTGCTTGATCTTTGGATAAGGAAACGTTTTGGCTGATAAATTGACCCGTTTGAGTTCAGCTTCCACTGGGGAGACGTCAGTTCACTCTAGGAATGATGATATCCTTTATACTTTTCCCATAGACTGCACTACTTTGTATCACGATTCCTATTTGATGATCAAGTGAGAGTGTCTGGGAGGGTATATCACAATGAAAGAGAAATACAATTAAAAGAGAAATACAATCAACGAACAGTTTTTCTCCGCTACATCTTTATTACGTTCAGTTTAGTCCCAAATTGTGTTCCCCCGAGCACGTTAATTTTGCGGCGTAAAACGTGTTACTTTGGACCAGCCAACCTTAAAACAAGGTTGTGCAAAATCCAGGCGCCATCTGTCAGACATCATGAAACCACTGAATAAACCATTGGCATTTTTTTAAGGTTGCACTCAAAAAGCATAAATTTGTGGGACCACTAAGGAGCGTATTACGCTTCTTTAGGACACCCAATGTTTAACCTAACGGGATATTTTTCTACATAGTAAATAAAGTTTACGTTAAAACTTTTGCACCGACTTGATACCATAAAGACATAAACCATTTTTCGGGTATAGTAGGAATCCCATTGTTGTCGAAATAAATCAATTTTACATTTAATACACTTGTAGCGAATTAATATTAATTGGCGGGAAGTCGATGTATACTTGCACAACATATTTATGTATAAACGAGCATACATACTATACATGTATGTACATACGAGTGGTATGTAACACCTAATCATAATATATGATCATAATGACGGGGCGTTTGTATACATATATCATATGTTTACCGTTAGAATTGAAATCAATTTGTATGATATACATGAGACAACATGTTGTGGATGAAGTCGGGGGTGCCCCCTTATTCCCCTGTTCAATTATTATGTTATTGTATTCGTAATAAATCTGATTACTGTGAAAAGTAATCGAGCCATGAATGTTTAATTAACTTTTTTTCGATTATTATTTAAATTGAGTGAGAGTTTGTTTGTTCGACGTTTTTGTCTCATGCCACTCGATAATTTGCTATGTGGGATGGGCAGCAAATGCGCGGGATGTAAATTATTTAACTTGAATGTGTTTTGGAATTTTTTTTAAGAGTTATGAATATTTAAATAACTCTTACCGGTTGGTTTGCCGCACCTGAGAGGGTAGCACTTCTTCATTTAAGTCCTCCCTGGCTCCTCTTCTGTTTTATCACTGTTTTTGGACAAAGAGAAAAATAAAGGATCGTAGCAAAAACAAATTTTGCCTAGAAATATTTTTCTTTTTGGGGGAGGATTATTTACCATGCTCCACTCTCATCAATAGAATTTTATAGTGCTTCCAAATAGGTGGCACTAAATGCGCAGCTGTATAAAAATTCATTGGTATAGAACAATATAATATTCGATATGCGTAGTTCGAAAATATAGCATAAAGGATGGACTCGTTATGAGAGACACCCTTATTATATTGATTTGTGCCGTTAGGTAAGATTCATGTTATATATGCGCATCGGCAATAGTGCGCAATCGCCGAAATTAATTCGTGTGTTATACGAATATATTATGTTGATAGATTGTATACTCGTATATAGCTGCACTCGTCACATCACAGTTTGTTTATTGTAATTTTAATGCGTTAAAAAAATTAAGGGTGTGTAAATCTGGAAATCAATTATTCTTATCCTCAGTAGTTAATTCGTAATGAACACATGTTTTCTTAAATTAAATGTGGTTTAATTACAATTAAATTTTATAACTGTATATCAATCAGTAAATAATAATGTATACATATGGATAAAAAGGGGTGCTGATGTTATTATAATTCATATTAAAATCAGGGGTTATTAACTGGTATATTTTCATCGCGATTTTTTTGTAGCATGCGATTTTCTTGTTATTTGATAGATAATTAGAAACCCTTTGTCACAATAACTAACAAATCAATATACAATTAAGTTAAAAAATAATTTCTGTTTTACCACATTTGGTAATATTCAGGGGGTTGCTTCTTGTTATGAAATGTTGCACAAATATCGAGAATGAGTTAATATATGAAGATTCTACCGGCCGAATCGGGATTTAATTACACATTACTTTTCGATGAATAAATTTGTTAATATTTGTCTGACTTATGTTTACAAGACCTATTGACGCAAATTTGTGTAAGTGGGTAATAGTACATTGCCCGTCGCTAGATTGTACGATTTAATCGTCCGCATTTCTGCTATTACTATCTACAAAACTGCAGTTGCAATCACTACTATATAGCCATCGGTGGATATTTTTAGTCCAACATCTGCATCCACTATATCTACATAAGTATGTTGATTAAGCCAATCCTAAGATTTTCAACTAGTCGATGTTCAGCATAACCAGATACCCATTCGCGGTATGTGGATAACTCAGTCGTTTTCACTACCTTCCACTTGTAGTTTTAAATCGTATCAACGTACTTTTGGAAACTATGGTCGCATTCCAGGAGAAAAAATACGCACCAATTCCCAGAAAGGTTATATTGCAGAGCTGTTACATCCCTTGATGGACAAAGGTGTTAAATGATCGTTGATTATGTAATTATGTCGCCGGTTGTAGCTTAATGGTTAATGGAGTTTCTCATCACGCCGCGGTCTCGAGTTCGATTCCCGCCGTTGAACAAAAAATTAACATGCAACCGGATGGCATAAAAACGCATTTGTGTGCACCAATCGTGAAAAACTGGTTCGTAAGGTCTCAGTTGAGCACGATAAGAGCCGTTTACGGCCTCTCAGCCATAGACTATTATTATGTACTACGAAACACCAAAATACAATCGACGTATCAGCTGACATCGTTGTTGTTCGGTACATTCTGGAGCTATAACATTACTCACCATCTAAGGAGTTTCCCTACGGGGAAATTTTACCATTATAACAAAACATTGTCCTCTAATTTGGATATTTAATCGAAAAAAAAACAAATATCCCTCTGTTATGTCTGCACAAATGTTCCGACGGTGTCTTTCCTATCGTCATACGTTAACGACTTTTGTTATCTTTCAGCCGATTGTCTTAGTCGTCAGTCAATAAATCCGATGAAAAAACTGTTGGAGTGATTGTCTTGTATTTAGTCATCGAACTCATAGTCACGTTTGATTACCGTCCATGAATGATGACATTGAGCATGAAAACGGTGCTCAGTGCCAGGAAACGAAAACAAAAACACTGTACAAACCAAACCATTACACCACATATGATCAGCCTGATGTATTGGTATCAAAAGAAGGTTCGAGTGGTTTCGAGTCAAAAAGAGGCATCTAGAACAAATACGTCATTGTGTAACAACGCCGATCTAAAATTGAAATATTCACCTCCAACCTGCTGAATGAAGTCGGCACATATTTTTTTTACTATACTATATTCTCAATGATACCAATAAGTAGTCAGTTTTCTCCTAATGGGCGTCTTATTGCGTTTAAGCATACACTGGTTCGAGATGATGAACGAGATCTAATTGAATCAGTGTCCCGTAATCAATCTCAATTTATTTGTAAACTATTAAAAAGCAGTAACTATTTATCTAGCTTGGCTTGCTAGCCGACTTATCTATCAAGTTTTGAATATGTCATGACCTAGTTTTGCCTAACTGTGAACCCGAAACTAATTTCGAAATCGGCTTTTGTTCGGAATCCAGAATTTTTTAATGATATTTATCCCCGTCACTCAGGCTCGAAATCTGTTTATTCTTCGTATGAAGCCCAAAATATCCGGTCTCAGTTTTTATATTTTTTTTTTTTATTATTTATTATTATATTATTGAAACTAGTCTTTCCAGACTAACTATCAATTTACATCTGAATTCCTACAAACTAAAATGTAACATGGTCACTGTTGGTCCAGCGATGCACAGTGCCTGTTCGTTGGTAGGTAGCTGCTCGCATACTAACGAGCTCGAAGGGTTTGGTTCTTTTAAGTCTCCTAACCAAATGTTCATTGTCTAGTAGCCGAGAGGCTTCCGCATTGATATGTTCCATTAGTCTTGATTCATGCTTCGATGCAAATCGTTTTATTTCGAGTTTTATATCTGGAATCTCCAAATCACGATGCAAATCACTATTACGAATGTATCAGGGTGCATTGACTATACTCCGAAGTACCTTATTCTGGAAGTTTTGTATAAGTTTAATGTTAGTATTCTTAGTACAGCCCCAAAGCTGAATGCCATATAGCCAGATCGGCTTAAGAACCTGATTGTAAATCAGTATTTTGTTGCATATGCTTAATTTTGACCTTCGCCCAATTAGCCAGTACAATTGTCTATATTTAAGAGCAAGCTCTTTTCTTTTCTTCTTTACATGCTCTTTCCATTTAAGTTTAACATCCAGAGGCATACCCAAGTATTTAGCAGAGTTCACGTTCGGCACCGATCACATCGTTTTAGCTGATTGTCGGCGATTTAACCAATGATTTATTCGTAAAGTTGACATGGGCAGATTTTAATTCATTAAGTTTGATTTTCCATCGCTTGGTCCACTGGCGAATTTCATCACTTGCACATTGAAGTATATTCGCCGCTTCTTCCACAGTTTCAAACAAACGTCAGCAAACGTTGCTATGCTTACGTGGTCGGGCTGTGGTATATCACTTGTATAAAGTAGGTTAAGGACTGGACCTAGAACGCTGCCTTGTGGAACACCTGCCCTTATCTCTCTCTCAGTTCAGAATACTCATCTTCTTGTCTTACTCTAAAAAGCCTTTCAGATAAATATGATCTCATAAGATCAATATATGGCCCCGGAAGCATAGCATTAAGTTTATGTATTAAACCCTCGTGCCATACCTTATCGAAAGCTGCTGCCACATCCAGAAATAAGGTCGAACAAATTTGTTTTTCTTCTAACGCCTTTTCTATAATGTCTGTTATTCTGTGAACCTGATCAATTGTAGAATGTTTGCATTTAAACCCAAATTGGCGACCCGGTATTAGGTCTCTACTTTCTATTATTGGCTTCATTCTCTTCAAGAGTAGTCTCTCCATTAGCTTTGAAATGCAATGTGCAGATGGTTAGAAAAATCGGACCTATAGCCGTACGTCCTCGAATTGGCTGTAATGGCGTAAAAGCAAGGACGTAAATAAGCAAACCGCGAATAAGTAGGGAGTGCCTTGAGCCTCAAAACAGATTAGAGATTAGAAAAAAAATTTCTGAGAATTCAAGGAATTGTGCAAGACTAATAACTTTGGTTCTGGTCGACTTTCCAACGAAATGGTCTGAAACAACGGTGGACATTCAAGATTAGCAGTTGTAAGAAGACTAATCTCAATGGAACGTAGATTTAAAAGAAATTCGTATCATTAATTGGCATATCGAGATTCTTCCGAGAATTTTTATATCTCGATCAAGTGGAGCAAACCGCAAAAACTTAGCTCTACGTACCCTTCGACAAACGATGATTTTTACATGGATTACCTGTTATTGGGTTGTGTTAGCCATGAACTCGTCATTTGAAGGAACACATGACAAGATACTTCTAAAAGTTTTGGACAGCGCTGATTATCATTTGCGTAAATGGAAGTCAATCATTACATGCAGTCTTAATCGTCACCAGGGCAAAGTATTCGACGATTTTCATTCGGACTCATAAGGCCCATATGTAGCTATTTGGAAAATATTCACTTCATTTCAATGTTTCAATGTAACATTTTCAGTTTTGTTCATCGGCCTCGTTACGAGTTGTTGATAGTTCTGGTCTTAACCGATACAAGGGAAAAGTATTAGGGAAATATTTATTAGGAAAATATTTCCGAAGTCCATACAGGTTTTAGAATTTGTTTGTATAACAGAAGTTTGTTGTGGATCGCTAGTTCAGATTGTCTCCCTAAAAGCCAATACATTTTTTTGAATTTTATGTTTAGTTCATCTCTTTTCTTTTTTATATGTTCCTTCCATCTAAGTTTAGCATCTAAAGTCATGCATATTTAGCATATTTAGCAGTGTTTGCATGCGGTACTGCTATCGAATTTATCATAATTGGTATATGATTAACTTTTAGATTTGTAAAGTTCACTTGGATTGATTTTGCTTCATTTAATTTAATTCGCCATTTCTTTGTCCAATTACATATCAGGTTAGTAGCCCTCTGTAATTTACTAGTGCAGTCCTTGATGTTATTTGCTGTTGCAAGTATTGCCGTGTCATCGGCGAAAGTGGCCAATGTAGATTCTGTAGTTGGTATATCTCTTGTATATAGGAGATAAAGGATTGGTCCAAGAACACTCCCTTGTGGTACTCCTGCTGTTATTTGTTTTAATCGAGAGTATTCATTCTCATATCTTACTCGGAAGTGCCTCTCTGATATGTATGATTTTAAAATTTGAAAAAATTGCTCCGGAAGATCTCGGTGAAGTTTGGATTCTAGCCGCTGGTGCCATACTTTGTCGAAAGCTTGCACTACATCAAGGAAAACGGTTGAGCATATTTGTTTGTTTTCAAGTGATTTCTCGATTACATCAGTAATTCGATGTACTTGTTCTATCGTATAATGTTTTTCCCTAAATCCAAACTGATGTGTTTCCTGATGTGGGATGAGATTTCTTTCTCGATAATTGGTTTTAATCTTTTAAGAAGAACCTTTTCAAATAGTTTCGATAATGTTGGTAGCAAAGATTATCATAATATGAAGGTATATGAATGCTAATATGAAGGTATCATAATTACTTCTGCAACTTTCCATTGTCTTGGTACATATCTTAGTCGAAATGCTGCATGATTTATATGCACTAGTTTCCTCAATGTTTTCTCTGGTAAACTTTTACTATCTGACCCGTTATAAGATCATACCCTGGAGCCTTATGTGCATTCAGATTATTCTTGATTTCCCAATTAATTTCTTTCAATGTTACAGGTGTAATTTTTATTTCATCCTGTTTATATATTGAAGTAATATTTTCATCTTCTGTTTGTTTGGGGTAAGGCTGGAATGTTTCTTCAAGGTGATTGGCAAACCCATCTGCTTTTTGTTTAACATTTCGAGCCCAATTTTCTTTATTTTTAATTAGAAGAAGTTGGGCCTTTTAAGGTTTTTAGTTGCTTTCCATAATGAATAATCAGTACCTTTTTGCCCAGTTAGAGTGGTTAGATATTTATTAACTGATTGATTTTTAATGTCTTTTAATAGGTATGTTAATTTGTTACCTGTGGTTGGGGGCATTCATGTTTCGTAAATATTACGAACGAAACATGAGACCCATAGAATCTGGTTGGATCACTGGGCTGACGACCCGCATCCGTAAAAAAAGTGAAAATGTTAAAAATGTCAACAAAAATAAAAAAATCGGATACCGCCAAAACAACAAAAAACACGAACCCCCACTTAAGTACCCGGACACGAGATTGAGGATCGGCACGTGGAACGTGCAGTCATTAAGAAAACTCGGCGCGTTGGACGGCCTTATCACATGCATGAAAGAGTATCGGCTGGAACTCGTAGCTCTCCAAGAAACTCGATGGCCTAAAAGTGGAGACCATGTGTCCCAAGGCTATACGTTGCTACACAGTGGAGATGACCTCGGAAATCTTGGGGTTGGATTTCTCATTGGGCCACAGGTAAAAACGGCTGTCTTGGACTTTCAAGCAGTCGATAATCGAATGTGTAAGCTTCGCTTGCACATGAGATTAGCCAACCTGTCAATTGTCTGTATACATGCGCCCACTGATGTAAGCCAATCGCAGGATAAAGACTCATTTTAGAATAATTTGGATAATCTGATGGGCTCTTTACCTGAGCACCATGTCAAATTTGTGATTGGTGACTTTAATGCTAGAGCTGGTAGAAATCATACCGACTTATGTAATAATATAGGTCCGTACTCCCGACACGAAACTGCGACCGATAATGGGGAAAGAATGATGTTATTTGCGATCGCTCATGACCCCAACGTTTAACTAACAAACTAACGAAATGGGCTCTCTATAGAAACATAGTAGATGTAAATTGTCATCTGGATGTCCCACTTCGCACACCAGAAGATATTGATGCCGCGATAGAAAATTTAAGACAAATAATGGAAATGGCTGCAAAAAAAGCTACTCCGGAGATCAAAAATTTAGTAAAAAGTAATAAGCTTACAAGTAACATTCAAAAGTTATTGGCAGAGAAGCGGGCAATTCGGCGGCTATGGCAGCTTCACCAATCTCCTTTGCATAAATGGAAATTAAATAGAGCTATTAAAGCTCTGAGAGAAGCAATACGGGAAGAAAAAAATGTAGGAATACAGAATTACCTTAGTGAGCTCACAGCAACAGAAAAAACAGATTACTCAATGTGGAAGGCAGCAAGAAATTTAAAAAGGCCAGAGCTATCAAACCCACCGATAAGGAAACCAGATGGTCACTGGGCCAGAAGTGACTTAGAAAAGGCTATCGCTTTCTCTAACCATCTACAAAAAGTGTTCACCCCAAACGAACAAAATAATGACTGCGGACTACCACAGCTTACGAGGGACGAGTCGAACCCAAATCCATTAAAATTTAAATGGAAATGCGTTAAAACGGTTACACATGTAACATTCACACTGAATAAACGTACATGTCCGGCAGTAAAATTAAACAATATCACAATTCCTCAACAAACAAACGTAAAATATCTCGGTCTTCATCTCGATAGAAGATTGACATGGAAAAAGCACATCGAAACAAAACGTCATCAATTAAAAATAAAATTTTCGGAAATGTATTGGATGATCGGAAGAAAATCGAAACTCTCTCTAGACTGCAAGGTTCTACTATACAAAGCGATCCTAATCCCCATATGGACATATGGTATCCAACTATGGGGCTCAACTAGTGCATCAAATATAGATATCGTACACAGAACGCAAGCAAAGATACTTCGTAGCATTACAAATGCCCCATGATATATTCGAAACAGCAACATCCATAGAGACCTAGGAATCAAAACTGTTAAAGATACAATAAAATCATGCAGCCTAAAATATCAACTGAAACTGGAATCACATCCTAATGAATTGGCTAGAGAGCTACTAAGGCAACCGAAATACAAACGGCTTCGCAGAACAGATCCTTTAGATTTAATAAACTAAAAATATAATCTAATAATTACACATTTCACACATGTTGAGCTAACACACTAAAACTAATTAGTAATATAATTTAAAAATAATAATGCATACTGATATTAAGTATTAACATTGGTTAAGGCTTAAGTTAAAAAAATTATAGTTTTTAAGAATTTCACACTTCTTGTTAGTTTCGTTAAAAGAAAGATTCAAGAATAAAGCCAATGGCAATTGTTCCAAAAAAATAAAAATGATCTCAAAGTAGCAAGTACATTCTTTCCTCATAAAAACATCCACTTAGAAACATGGACACATCCACGTAAAACATCCCGAAGCCAAATTGACCATGTGTTGATTTCAAAAGGGCGGGCTCGGGTTGTCCAAGACGTGAGATCGTATCGGTCGTCAACCAAATTCGTAGGCAGTGACCATTTTATGGTTTCTGCCCAGCACACTCTCGGTATAGTGAAAACTAAGCCCAAAAATGATTGGTTTGATGAGGAGTGTCGTCTTGCTGTTGAGCAACGAAATATAGCCTATAATGAAGCGCAGATTCGGTTTACAATTGCAAGGAAAAACAAAGCAGTTCTTGCTAGGAGGACAGTTAAACGAATTTGTAGACTGAAGAAGCGAGAATGGTGGAAGGCTAAGGTCTTAAGAGTACAACAACTCAGCAGTGAGCACAATTCGCGTGGTTTCTTTAAAGGAATCACCGAATTGCACCATACCTTAAGATCTCGGTCAACTCCCATTCGGGACCAGGATGGAAACCTCTGTGTTAACGTCGATACGGTACTCGATACATGGCGTGAACATTTTTCTGATTTACTTAATGTTCCACATGTATCACAAGCTGTATTTGAATACCCTCAAATACAGACCGCAGAGATGTTCATTGAGGATCCATCTTATGAGGAATTCACAATGGCCATGCGGAAATTAAAGAAAAATCGTTCACCAGGGGTTGATTGCATTAATTCAGAGCTCTTGATATTCGGAGGGCTAACTTTGTGGAACTGTTTTCATTAGTTAGGTGTGAATAATTCAATCCTAAAAAAGTGAAGACTAATCAAACTAAATACTCCGATCGGATGAAGAAAATTTGTATCCGATCGGTGGGATATTATTTGACACCGATTCGGAGTCAGGAGAACTCCACTTTTTTTTGTGTGATGATATCTGTGTGATTGGATTAAATGGCAACGGAGTGAAAGAGATACTTGATCCACTGGAACAGTGTTCAGCTTCCGTTGGTCTCAAAATCAACGAGTCCAAAACCAAATATCTAATCTCGGGTTTTCGAGACCAAGACGCAATTGATTTCAGTAGTGATAACCACACGTTTGAAGGAGTGATGAGATTCAAGTATCTTGGATCTCTCATCACTCACGATAATAGTGTGGGAGAGGATATCAAGGTTCGCCTTGCCGCTGGCAATCGGGCTTTGTATCCTCTACGTCCACTGCTGAAATCAAAATATCTTGCAAATACGGATAAGCTGAAACTGTACAGAGTGTTGATCAGACCCGTTGTCATGTATGGATGTGAGAGTTGGACCTTGACGGATGAGTACGAAAGATGGCTTCTAACATTCGAGAGAAGAATCATGCGTGTGATATATGGTCCAAAACTGCATGAAATTAAAGGACAGCGAGTACGCTGGCTCGGACACGTTCTGCGTGCTGATCCGAACCGTATGATACAGCGAACCTTTAAGGGAGAACCGCCTTTCGGTAGGCGAAGAGGTCGCTGTCGGCGACGATGGCTCCACAGCGTAGAGAGCGATCTGGCATCTTCAAACTGCCTACAACGGTTTGAAGAGTTGGCTCGTGATCGAAACCGATGGAGCCAGATTGTTGACACGGTACGGGCCAATAATGACCACTAAAAACCGTAAAAAAAAAAATTGTTAAACAAATGGTTAAATACCTTCTTATTTTCCGGATTTCGATATTTTTGCCAATTCTTTCGTGCTTTTCTTTTATTTGTAAGAAGTTCTCTTACTTCTTCTGGATAGTTAACTTTGCGTGTCATGTCCTGACTATAATTTGGAGTACTTTCCCACATAGCACTTTGGATATCATGGATGAGCTTATCTAGCTCGTCTTCTATTTAGACTGGTCCTTGTATTGGGTTCTGCAGACTTATTCTTTTTGTTAGCTGTGTTTGGAAGAAGTCCCAATTAGTTATGAAGTTTGTTAATTTCGCATTGCTCTCTTTCATAATGATTGTTTGGCTAAGTATCATAATAACTGGTGAAGGATCTGATGAAATACTTTCACTGTTCTCTATATGGATATAATTATCTGAAATCCCTCTTGTAATAAAGAAGTCTATAAGATCTGGAGTCTTGCTGATATCCGTAGGCCAATAAGTTGGTGCACTGCCTGAGTGAAACTCGCATTTTAGCTGTTTGCCTGCTGCAAACAGTTCTTTTCCTTTAACAGTCGTTAGCCGTGATCCCCAATAGGTATTTTTTGCGTTATAATCACCTCCAATTAAAAAGACACTTCCTAGTGTTTTAAATAGATCAGTATATGTACTCTATTTGTTTGAGATTGCATCTTGGGGGGCAATATATTGCTGAGATACTGCAGGTTTTTGTATTGTTTAATTGTATTTTGATTGTTGTGACTTGCATGGAGAACTTTTCGTCTTTAAGTTCTTCGTTATGTTTTATATGATCTTTTATGAGGATAGCTGATCCACCTCTAGCTTTGTTCTCTGGATGTAATGCATGGTAGCAGTTATATCCTTTTATTTTAAAAGAATGAAATTTTGGTGAAGTGGGTTTCTGATATAAGACATATATATCTAGTTCCTGTATGTGGTGCAATAGCCCATTTGCATTCCAGGTTACAATGCGTAATGTTTTATTCATTTCTTTTGTTTATAATTTGATTTTATATAATTTATATTGTCAATCACTCGATCAAGGGTTCCGTCTACTCTTTTATTGAAATTAGTTTGTGATTTCATTTCTTCTAGTGTTTTTTGCAGATTTCGTTCCTGCATAGTAAGTCTTTCGTTGATGTTCTCTATGTTTTTCAGTATATCCTGTAGAACGAGCTCCACTTTAGACTGTTTCTGCTCTGTCTGCTGGACTATCTGTGCATAAGTAACGTTTTCGATTACTCGCTCTCTTTGCATGTTAGAATTGGCGGTTTTGGTTCCGTGGT
Organism: Tipula lateralis; assembly: GCA_963932295.1. Classification (NCBI taxonomy): domain Eukaryota; kingdom Metazoa; phylum Arthropoda; class Insecta; order Diptera; family Tipulidae; genus Tipula; species Tipula lateralis. The sequence continues at coordinate 7,219,046 of OZ010739.1, read as the reverse complement.
TTTTTATAGGTTGTATATTTCTTATTGTATCCGGTTTGCGTGATTTCCCGAGTGGAAAAAGTCGAGGAATGACATACCAAAATAATACTTATATTTGTATGAAAATAAACCAATTATTTTAGTACATTTTCGGTTTGTTATGGCAATCTGTTTTATATATATTTTGGATTTGTAAACTGAAAAAATACTTCTAAGGTTTAAACTAAAATACAGTATTATTTATATGCTTTTTTAGTTTAAATAAATAAGTATCTTTATAGTATTTCTATAACCAAAATAAACCAACAAAATACTTTTTTAAATTTACCTATTTAAGTATTATTAATATATATTTTAGGTTTCAAAAAAAAAAATTGTTTTGGTATGGTTTTGTTTAATATATATCCAGAAAATACCAAATTTATTACACTATGTTTAGTGATTTTTAAGTATATTATTCACTTAAAAAAATTGGTATATGTATTTACAAGGAAATCAAACAAAAAAAATTGCATTTCAAATTATTGTTTATTTAGTATTTAATTATACAAAATTCAATTAAAATTATAGATTATTTATTATTCAATTATTATTATTAATACTATCTACATGTATCGCTTGTTTATTAGCATATGTGTAGCTCTTTACGTTTTTTCTTATTTTATGTTTTAATTTTTTTCCTCCCTTAGGTTTTTTTTTTCTGTGATTGGAACATCTATATCCTTTGGAGCAATGGTTTCTCTGGTTTATTGTTTGGTTTAAAATTTGTTTTTGTGCGGTAATTCTAGAATTTTGTATTTTTCTATTCACACACTGGTTGTATACCTTAAACCGATCTTTGGAGTTCTTAAAATGTTTCACCCTTTCCCAAAACATACGTTGGACAAACTCATTTTTTTCGGGTCTTTTCTCCATGAGATGGATTATCTCTACGAAACCTCTGTAATTAAAAATATACATTCGCATATCATACACATACGCGCTTGAACCACGTGCGCGTACGCATCACACACACATACGGAACTAATTCGTATCATAAAAAATCGCACTTAAATAAGATTTTCTGCGCATACGAGTATAGCCATTACCGTTATAATTTATATTGCATTATTTGATTATAATCACCTTTAATGTAAACAGAATTTTTTCCACCGAATTGGGTTCCAAATATATTTTTCTATTCATACAACTTTTAAATAAATTTATATGTAAATAAAAACACGAGAAAAAATTAGAAAAAACACTAGAAATATTATTTTCACGAACTAAATACTGAATAGTTTCCTTATCTTAGAAAAATCCAAATAAAACTAAACGAAACGATTTCCTGTGTGCTTCACAGACAGAAAAACAAACAGAAAACAAAAATGCAACGCGATTTGCACACGAGGAATGCGACGAAGCTTAGGCCCGATTGTATGAACGCGGATAGAAGAAATAAAATCCGAGAGTAGAGATATATCTCTATCCGACGATTTTATTTTTTTCCGATTGTATGAACAAATTTTCTATCTTCCGTTTATAGCAGTTTTACAGCAGTTTTTATGCACTATTTCAATATTTTTGACGTTTGTGATTTTAAATATTTGAATATTTGTGATTTTTGATAAATATTCAAAGCGAATAGTTTTGCGAATATAAAATTCAAGTTTAGTGTTCATTATTGAATAAAATTAAATAAAAATCATAAATTTTCATTTAAATTTTATTATTGTTAATGCAAAATGTAAGTACGAATTACTATAAACAGCTCGAGATATAAGTATGGTGGGAGGAATTCGGCGGCCAAAAATCTATAAGGATTATAATAATCCTTAAGATTTTTATTCTGATGAGGAATTTCGAAAACGATAGATTTCAAAAGTCGACGTTTTTCTATAAATCCGAATTGATACTGCATCAGCTTTTTTATTATTAATGATTGTTTTATAATTTTCAATGATTAAAAATAAATTATTGTATTCCTGTCTGCTCATCCGTTTAATACGTGCAATATTATTATTTAACTCCATTATTTAATATTTCTTTAATCACAAATTATATAAATTTTATATTTAATAATCACTAAATGTTTAACTGCTGTACACAATTTAAAACGTCAAAATTTAAAAAACACAACAACAACAATTTCTATCCTCGGTTATAACCACCGAAAAGAGAAGATAGAAACAGAACTCTACTCATGGATTTATTTTTGTGTTCATACAATCCAAACGACGATATATCCGAAGTTATATCGTTTATCCGCGTTCATACAATCGGGCCTTAGAAACAATAACGAAGATAAAATTAAAAACTTAAAAATAACAATTTTAACATGATATAGGTTTTTTTTCGAAACATACTTACTTTTGTTTAGAACTTGATTTATGTTGTATATTTTATATATAATTTAAACTAATGTTAGGCTATCAAAATACTTAAATTATTATATTTAGCAAAATCATATTTTATGTCTATTTGTGTATAAATTCGATTTAAATAATATACTTCTAAATACTAAATTTATATTTAATTTTATATATTTTTATCATGTATAATACAGGTTTCTATTTTATTTATAATATACCAAATTTAAAACTATATTTCGAATGTTTTGTGGTTAAATTAACTATATATACTAAAAATAAATTGTTTTGGTGTACTTAAGTTTATTTTCTTGGTATTATTATTTTATTTTTTCCACTCGGGTTATCTCTCATTTTTTGTAGTTCTACTGCAACTTCACACCCTCTGTAGTTTGCTGGATGCTGGCCTTTACAATTGATACATTTCGGTGCTGTATTTCGGGGAACTGTGCACTCGTTTCTTGCATGTTTTCCTGCACATTTAACACACCTTGGTTCCCGGTGACAGTACTTTTGTGTATGATTATAATCTTGGCAGTTTTTACATTGAAGTATTAGTCGAGTGACCTTTCTTGGTGTTTCTATTTTAACCCTGAGGTTGAGGATAGCCTTAATATTATAAATATTTTCTATTTGTTCTTTGTTGTCGAAGGTTAGCATGAAAAGTGGGAGACCTCTTCTCGTGATTTCTGCATTCCCGTCTCTGTTTTCTCGTCTCTCTTTTCTGATAATGTTGACTGCATCGATTATTTTTAGACCTTTGTTTTGCAAGTCCTCAATAATTTCATCTTTTGAATAAGTTGGATGGAGACCTCTTGCCATTACTTTAATTGATCGATCGGTTTTATCTTCGTAGGTATACCACTGGTGACCATCAGCATTTAATTTGTCGGCCTCTGTTGTGTTTATTTTCCAGATGCTATTACTGAGTGATATTAGTTTTTAGTCATTTCTTACTACTTCTTTCATCAGTTTCTGAATACTGCCGTGATTTGCTATGCCTAGAATGTTGATCGGGGGTGGAACCTGTTTCTTTTTTTCTGGGTCACGCACTTTTTGGGCAGTAATTGCATTGGCGATTTTGATATTGGCTCAATTTCTGGTGACGATTCAGCTTTTCTCTTGCTTAAGTTTGTTTCTTTTCTTGGTTTCTTATTTGCTCTCTTGGATTTCTGTAGTATCCAGTTGGTTTCTCTTTCAAGCTCGTCTTCATCAGTGTGATAATCGTCTTGATCTGAGGCGAGTAATTGGTTGCTCACTAATGTTGAATTTCCTGCGTTGTTATTTGTATTTATTGTTTCTTTTAGCATTATGTTTTCTTACTTTAGAACGGCAACTTCATTGCTCAGCTGCGTGATTAATTTTTCCATTTGGTGAGGTTTATTTACTATCTCCGCGTTGTTTATAATATCTATTTGAGCACTGGAGATGGCTTCAGTAGTTGACTTAAGTAATTCACATCGCATTGTGGTGATCTCCGGCGGTGGAGTTGTTGGTGGTGTTCTAAGAAGTGCATTACTTCTTCAACCAAAGGGCCACTCATTTGTCGTTTTTTCCATACCCACCCAAAATTTATGTCATTATCACTTTATAATGTACGCCACTACACTTTTAAAATATATATACATTTAAATATATATATATATATATATATATATATATATATATATATATATATATATATATATATATAAATATATATATATATATATATATATATATATATATATATAAATATAAATATATATATATATATATATATATATATATATATATATATATATATATATATATATATATATATAAATATATATATATATATATATATATATATATATATATATATATATATATATATATATATATATATATATATATATATTTATATATATAAATATATATTTATATATATATATATATATATATATATATATTTATATATTTATATATATATATATATATATATATATATATATATATATATATATATATATATATATATATATATATATATATATATATATATATATATATATATATGCGCACTCATGAAGTTATATAATAGCACTTTTATTTAAGCGACGATGTTATAGTTCTTAAGATTATCCGAAGAAGAGTTCTCAACACTTGAGCAGTTTAAAAAATTCCTCAACAAACGCGGTACTGCATTAGGCGATTGTGAAACGAAGCGGCCAAATAATACTGGTAAACCCGATGTTGGAAGAGTTAGAACCGCAATGCATGTTGATCCAAATCAGAAACCAACATAACATAAACATAATTAAGAAAGTTTAGGGAATTGGAAAAAATTAGAAGCTGTGAAATACTGAGAAACGATGCGAGAAACACTTCAAAACAAATTACAGGCGAGATTCAGAGGGTAGATACATAGTTAAAATACCATTTAAAGACGAAACTCCAAAATTGGGACATTCCCTCTACATTGCGACGAAGCGATTTCAAAATTTGGAGCGAAAACTAAATTCCAATCCACATTTGAAATGCGAATATCTGAAAGTCATGCAAGAATATATCGAGAAATACCCCTTACAGATAAATATAAAAGTGACGCGACGAGTTTTTATCTACCGCATCATTGCATAGTAAAAGAGTCCAGCAAGACAACTAAAATTCGAGTACTGTTCGATGGATCTTGCAAGTCGAGTAATGGTTTGTCGATTAACGACAATATGCTTGTTGGTCCAACAATTCAACCTACTCTTTGAACAATATTATTAAATTTTCGTTATCACAAAATTGCTCTAGCCGCTGATATCGAAAAGATGTACAGGCAAGTGAAAGTGGCTGAAGAGCATCAAGATTATCAAAGAGTGTTGTGGCGAGAGAATGATCGCGAACCTCTAAAACATTTCGTGCTTACAACAGTTACTTTTGGATTAGAAAGTTCAGCCTTTCTAGCAATTAGAGCTCTACATCAATCAGCCTATGACTTGGAACAGCAATTCCCGGATGTAGCTCGGGTAATTAGAAATGATTTTTATGTTGATGACCTAATTTCAGGAGCAGACTCGTTAGAAAAAGCAATGGAACTAAAAACCAAAATTCGACACGTCACTGGCCAGTCTAAGTTCAAGCTAAGGGAATGGATGTCAAATGCAAGGGAATTGGCAGATACGTCGGATTTTTTGGAAATAGAGGAAAATGAAACAACTACAAATGCTCTTGGCATACAATGGAACCTCTTAAAGGATACTTTCTCTTTTACGGTGAAGTTACCAAAACCCTTAATTTCAACCAAAACGTACTTTAATCTCCAATGCCTCTAGAATATTTGACCCGTTAGGGTGAGTGTCACCTTCAACATTAATCGCTAAAACGTTGTTTCAAACGCTTTGGCTACGAAAGTTAGAATGGGACGACGAATTGCCAGAAGTCATTGCAAGGATATGGAACCAGCTAAAGCAAGAGTTCGTCGAGTTAACAAAACTGCAGATCGAGAGGTATACATTCCCAATGAGAAAACAGAACTACACGGATTCTCAGACGCGAGTGAGCGCGAATTCTGCCGTAGTATATTGCCGATCTACAAAGGATGATGGAACTATTCATGTCACCATGGTCGCATCCAAGACTAAAGTTGCTCCCATAAAACAAGTTAGTCTTCCAACATTGGAGTTGTGTGGAGCTGGTCTTTTAACTAAACTACTCGTTTCAATTAAAAACCCAATGGCATCATCAACCAAATTATATGCATGGACAGATTCGTCGATAGTTTTGGCATGGTTGTCGGACCACCCCGTGAAATGAAAAACTTTTGTAGGCAATCGGACTGCGGAGATATTGATTTCATTACCAAGGCAGCACTGGAATCACGTTAAGTCAAATCAAAACCTAGCTGATCATGCATCAAGAGGAGTGTTCTCATCAGCACTATTGTATCTGCAACAGTGGTGGGAAGGACCTGCCTGGTTGGAGTTGGAAAGTAAATATTGGCCCAAATGCGATGAAATATGGAATCATTCCGACACAAATTTAGAAAAGCGGAGCGAAAAAACATCTTCGATGCATGCATTTCATTGCCAAAATGACGATCACGTAATCGAGGAACGAATTCTAAGTTTCATTAACAGGTGTTTAACAAATGTTAAAGTGATCCGCAGCGAACGAAAATTGTCTCCACTAACAGTAAAGGAATTGGACGATTCAACCAGGCAGGTAATAAGATACGTCCAAAGTAACGAATTCGTTGACAAAATAAAGGAGCTGAAAACGAACAAGACACTAACAAAAAATGGCAATCTTCTTTCACTCACACCGTTTATCGGTGAGGATGGCGTACTCAGAGTTGGGGGAAGATTACAAAATTCGATGAGTCAATATGACTCGAAGCATCCCATCATTCTACCCAAATTCAATATCCGCAGTAGAATGATAATTTCCCATGTCCATAATAAATATCTACATCCTGGTCCTTCCCTAACATCCCATCTTATCCGTCAAAAATATTGGATTGTCAGAAGCAGAAGTCTGGTGAGGGAAGAGCTAAAAAAATTCGTAAAATGCTTCCGGCAAAGGGCGACAACTACAAAACAACTTATTGGCAATTTACCAGCGGTCAAAATCACGCCAGCGAGACCCTTCAGTAAGTGTGGGGTGGACTATGCTGGTCCAATTTCAGTCCCAAACAAAAGAGGTCGAGGAGCTCGAATGTCAAAGGGTTACATAGCCGTATTTGTTTGTATGGCTTCAAAAGCCATTCATTTGGAAGCAGTAATCGATCTCACAAACGATGCGTTTATTGCTGCTTTGAAACGTTTTTCATCCAGAAGAGGAGTACCGAACGAAATATTCAGTGACAATGGCACAAATTTTATTGGCGCGAAACGACAACTAAAGAAGTCGTTGAAGTTGGCCCGAAAAATCAGCCCAAACATTTTGGGTAAGTTTCTTCGCTAAAGTGTATCCATCCCGAAAAAAGTGTATACATTGAAAAAGTGTAGTCTCATCCCGAAAAATGCTATATGAAAAGTGTAGACGTAAGCTTTAAAAAATAGTTTGTGTTGTTGTATTACCTTAATATTATCATCATTATTATAATTTTTTACGATGTCGAATTTATTAATTAAGGATAAAAAATATTTTTTGAGTGGGGACACAAAAATCTAAACATAAAATACATATATCAAAATTTTTGTATTGCGATAGCTGGTGTGATGTGCTCTTTGATAATCTCATTATAGAATAATAAATATAAAATACGGTTAATTAAAATCACATACACTCCCCATTTGTGTCTACTAACACTAATTTATTGTACATGATAAAAAATCATGTACAATCATGAGCAATGCTAGTCGTCTTAAAGAAAATTTTAAATTGTCTGGAGTCTATACTAGAGATAAATATATGTAGTGGCATACACGGCTAGATAGGGCTTGGTAATACCTATTAACCTTTGGGCGACACAGGTTCATATCATGAAGATACGATACTTTAGATCGCGGCACGAGGCATAGTTCTTGTAAAGGAACAATTTTAGATTTTGTGCTGAGCGTTTCTAGTTTTGAATAATTTTCACTTATTCTTCGTCATTATTAATAAAAAGTTTTTTTAAAAACTAAATTTTGTAGAAAACTGCTTGTTTGCATTTTTTTCAAGGGAATTCTGATTTAGTGCGACGTAACAAATAACTTCCTTGTGTTGTTATTTTGTTAATTACGGTTAATTTAAACTCTCTTCTCGAGTTCGATTCTCGCCGCTGACCTAAAATTAACATGCCACTGGATGACATAAAATGCGGTTGTGTGTAAAAAAACATTCGTTGGGTTGACCACCTACAATGTGCACCAATCGTTAAAATTGGTTCGTAAGGTCTCAGTTGAGACGCGGTAAGGGTCTTTTACGGCCTCTAAGCCATAGATTATTTTTATTTTAATAAAATGAGTTTAAAACGGTATAGTAACCGAAAAAAAAGACACGATCTAAATGAAAAGAGTCTTGAGAATGCTCTACAATTCTTAGCACTTTCATTTCATAACCTAACTGTTTCTGACTCAAAGGTGATGAGACTTACTTGCCAAAAACTTGTAACGAGTTGGATTGGCATGAGAGGTTTATCGAAATTTTAATAATTTCGATTCCAAAAAAAAATGCCCTTCGTTACTGAAATATATAATCATTTATTCAGAGCTTCGGGGTGGTCATGGTTTTTGCCGGCTATGGCTCAGGGCTTGGGGTGGGGTTTTCCGAAGATGAATAAATGCTAGCTTGACCACACTTAGGAAAACGGAAGGAAAGTATAAAAGGAATTTTGGGAAAAGGAAACACAGACAAATTATTCTATCAATACTTACCCACGCCTCATTACTGTGGTTTACTCCATCTTGCACATAATTATTTTAGAAAATTTGAAAATTAAACGAAAATAAACGAACGATCTTAAAGACAGTAAATATTCACAATTTATTCAAAATAGCTACCCGAATATAATTTATGTTTGGAATTGGTTTATAAAAAAAAATTAAATGAGTTAGTATTAACTAGTAACTACATATTCCACCACCAGACCTTAAACTAGCTTAATATTAAGAAAATTTTATAAATAGAAAAAAAATGTTTAAGAATAATATATATAATTTAGTTACAACAAAAAAAATAGATTTATATTGTTCGAATAATTACGCTTAGCTGGATATTAATACTGATGTAGAAGATGCATTAGTTATGCGATGAAATATTGAAGGTTGTTACGGAAAATGTTGAAGAAGTGAAATTTGATGACGTCATTAATGGATCGTCTGTTCGGTTGTTTATTATAAAATTTATTAATTAGAATAATTGTTATATATTAAATAGTTTAAATTTTAGTTTAATCAATAAAATTATTATTTTTATATATTATGATTGTATGCACTTAAGTATTTAAGTATTATCGAATGCCGTATACTTTAGGTTGTAGTGACACTCCATTATAATTCTCTAACGGTCATGGTTATTACACTAACTGACATTGGTGCGGCTATTTGTCCATGTGGTTAATTCACCATATTTTAACCACATTAGCATACACGTATTATATAGGATTTAATTTAGATTTATTTCACTTTATAATTTAATTAGTCTTAGTTTTTTTTTTCTTAATTTAGCTTAGATTATTTTTTTGTTTTAAAATTAACTTAGTTTCTAAATACTAAATATCTATCAACAGGTACTCATATTATTAGTACCATAACACTATTTTTATTTTTTTTTCCAATTCACTACGGCACGCGTATCGAAACTATCTCTAGTCTTTATATTCACTTTCTTTTAGATTCGTATAGTTCATCTTATTAACTTTATATATATATATATATTTTTTTTATTATTATTAGATAAATGTACTTTAAATTATTTTATTTAGTTATAAACGAGATTTATATATATATATATATATATATATATATATATATATATATATATATATATATATATATATATATATATTTTTATAACAACTAGAATTCAATTTTTTTTTTATCTCCAAAGTAATCGGATGCCATCACCCAACTGAAAAAAAAACCCGTCGATCGTCGAACAATCCACCTCCAAAAAAAAACCAAAAAAAAATCTTCTTTTTCGTTTTATAACATTAACCTATCCCGTAAAAATCAATAATTCCCGTAAAAATCTTTAAAAGTACCACTTTTATAATTTTATTCAGGCCTGGGAAAACGGTAAGCCGTGGAACGATCACAGATCGTTACAATCGTGGGGACGACTCACCCCTGCTGATAAACAGTCTCAACAGCCGGGCAAAGTAAATACCTGTTGAGATATTCTTTCAAAGTTTATTATCTTTGAAATGATATATACTCAAACTCTTCCCATTTTCATTGGCTACTTCACAAGATACATTGCCTACAAGTCGTTTTACCACACACTTTATAAATTGTGGGGCAAGTTTAGCGGTGTAATTATCAATGGCCTTAGACTGTTTAAAATTTCGAATATAAATAGTTTGCCCAACTTTAACTTTGGGATGTCTTGTCCTTAAATCGTAAGTCTGTTTTGATCGTTCGACTGCCTTACGAAGATTAATTTGCACGTCCTCATAGATCTTTAAGAGAAAATCTGGCTTATCTTCACAATTCACATACGAGCCAGCAAATTGAGACGCTTCACGTAATATATTATACGACGAACCATGCAATATCGCATGTTGACCAAACACCAGGAAGTGGGGGGAATACTTAGAGGACTCATGAATAGAATTTCGAAGAGCATGTGTAATGGCAGATAAATTTGTGTCCCAGACACGTTGATCGGATTTTATATACGCACGTAGAGACGCTAAAAGTTTGCGATTGACGCGTTCTGAAGCGTTTCCTTGAGGAGAATATTTCGCTGTGAAAATGTGTCGGACACCATATTTATGGCAAATATTCTGAAGAAGATGGGATTCAAATTGTCTTCCGTTATCTGTAAGTATGACTTCAGGAACACCAAACATTAAGAAAATCTCGTTCTCTAAGAACTTACCAACTTCGATCGCAGTTGCCTGTCGAATGGGTCGTGTTATGACAAATTTAGAAAAATGATCCAGTGCGATCAAAATTCCGGTATTACCATTTTTAGTGCGAGGGTATGGTCCCAGAAAATCGAGATAGACTCGCTGAAAGGGCCTGAAAGTCATAGGAAGCGAGCCTAGAGGAGGTTTGGATATCTGATTAGGAGATTTATTGAGCTTGCACTGATCACAGGCTTTAACAAACAGGTCTACATCAGACGTGATATTAGGCCAATAATAGTATCTCTGAAGGAGTTCTGTGGTTTTCTTGATGCCTAGATGCGCAGAAGTTGGGGGACAATGGGCAGAGGTAAGAAGGGAAGGTCGGAGGGGTTCGGGATTGAGAAGCTTATATGAAGGGATATCAGCAAGACTATTTCTATTAGGGTAAGGATTGAGATAAATCAAATTATTAACTGTATAGAGGTTAATGTGTTTGTGAGAATTTTGAATTGACTTAGCTAATTGTTGGTAGGAAGGATCTAGGAATGATGGTGAAGCTTGGTCAATAAAAAGTGGTGAATTATCAGTTGGTTGGGGTTTAATGACCAGTGAGTCAAGTTGTACACAAGACAGAGCATCCGGAACGGTATTTTGCGTACCTTTGCAGAACTTAATGTCAAAATCGAACCCCTGAAGCTTCAAGCTCCATCGGGCTTGTCTACCTGAAATATCTTTTAAAGACATTAGCCACTTCAGGCTTGAATGGTCGGTAATGACGGTGAAAGGGAGACCCTCCACGTAGAGTCGGAACTTTTTAATGGCTTCCAGTGCTGCTAAGCATTCTTTTTCTGTTACGGAATAATTTCTTTGGGCTGCATTCAATTTCCTAGACATGTACGCAATAGGTCTATCATTTCCGTCTTTATCGCGTTGGAATAATACAGCACCTATACCGTTCGAACTCGCGTCGCACTGGATGTAAAATCGTGATTTGAAATCCGGAGTAATAAGGACAGGTGCCGAAACTAGAGCGTGTTTTAAATCATTGAAAGCGGCATCAGTTTCGTCAGTCCATTTAAATTTGGAACTTTTCTTGAGCATACCTGTAAGTGGAGCCGACAGCGTAGAGTACCCGTTTATAAAACGGCGATACCACCCCGTGACACCAAGGAATCTTCTTATCTGCCTTACGTTTTTAGGAGTAGGGAATATGACAATGGCCTCCACCTTGTCAGGATTAGGTCGCAATCCTTGCTCACCAACTACATAACCGAGATATTCAATCTCTTTCAGTAGGAACTTGCTCTTCTGAACATTTATCGTCAGCCCAGCTTTTATCAGCCTTTCAGCGACATCCTGAAGCAGAGATAAATGTTCTTCGAAGTCAGCAGTAGTAATTAATAAATCATCAAGATAAACGAACACCCGGTCATGTAGATGATGAGGAATTACGTTTGACATTAACCTGCACAATGTTTGAGGCGCATTGCAAAGACCGAACGGCATAACCTTAAATTGATACAATGGGCGTCCCGGGATGGTAAACGCCGTTTTTTCTTTCGATGCGGGATCTAATGGAATCTGCCAAAAGGCATCCTTAAGGTCCAAACTCGAGATATACCGAGTTCGATCTAATCGGCTCAACAATCCATCGACCAGTGGCAGAGGGAATGCATCTTTCTTGGTTGCGCTATTGAGCCGTCGAGCGTCAAGACAAAGCCGAACACCCCCTTTTGACTTTTTAACAATCGCCATTGGAGAGCTCCAGGGACTATTACTTTCTTCGATGACATCAAGTGAAATCATTCGATCAATTTCTTGGAACATTTGTTCTTGCACGACAGGTGATACGGCGTAGTGTCGTTGTTTTACCGGTTGAGCCTCTCCAACGTCGATTGTGTGATGAATCAGGTGGGTTCGACCCAGTCCCAAATGTTCAAAGCTAGGCAACTGATCTATGATGGCTTGCAATCTCTGCTCCTGATCGGCAGAAAGCTGACGTCGGTTGTAATCGGTACAAGAAGAAGCTACGATAGGAGGAGTATCAGATGAAGACGGTGGTAACCTTGAAATAGACACGAAAGATGGTGTAATACCAAATTTCTGCCAAAAGTCGCATCCTAGATACAAGGCTTGCTGAAGATCGGGAATTACAAACAGTTTCATATCAAGAGTTTGACCATTGTAAGAAAGCTTGGCATTGATATAACCATGGATTCGCAGTGGAGAACCATTGGCAATTTGAACAAAAGCTGGAAAAATATTAAGGTGGAGGTGGTGATCATCAATGAATTGTAACGAATGTTTACCTAACGCTGAGATATTGGCTCCACTATCAAGTAACCCTTGAATTTCAGTACCATTAATGAGGACTTTAGCATATGGACGGTTATCAGCTAAAAAATCTATGGAGTTGCAAAATTTTGTTTTAGCGATATGTCGGTACATGAGTCTTCGCGTTTTAAAATAGTTGTTTATGCGAGAAGCGCGTAAGTTTTGAATTTTGCATGAGTTGTAAAATGGTTGGATTGGTTCGTTTAATCTCGATTCTGTCGGGGTTGAGGTACATGACGAGCTGGTTGGTTCGAAAATGTGGGTCGTTGTAGTATTGTTGTTGGAGTACGATTCGATCCACTGACAATCGTCTCCCTCCTTTGGTTTAACGAAGTGGTTTTGTGAATGCAAAAGGCACAGTGTGGCTTCAACACATTGGGTTCACCACATCCATAACAAAATATTTCTTTTCGAATAACCTCGCAATCTATATACAAATGCCCAGCTTGCCGACAATTCCAACACACTGGAACTGAAGGTTTTCTTAGGTCGATTGGTGGTGGTTTAGATACATCACAAGGTGTTCTACTAAATGCGTCCAGTTTAACAGCATTTGTGTTAGAAATCGCCAATCTGTCAACGGCTGGTAATGGTTGGTTAACAACCGAGTGTGGGGTGTCCCCAGTTAACGGTATTCCTAGATTGTGATCATCAGAAGTTGAGTAGGAAGAATTTATTTCCATTTCGTATAGTCTAGGATAGGGTAAGCTTCGTGGCATTTGCTGTTCGGGAACCAGGCCGACCTTTCGCCATACATCTTCAGTGGCCACACATATACTAACGAGCTCGGAGATAGAAAATATTTGCTTACCAGCAAGATGGACTTGCAAACCTGCTCTCATATTTTTCTTGAGAATCTCAAGAAATTGCAGTTCGGATAAAGGTACATTTAAGGGTAGTGATAAATTCATTAGATCATAGTAGAACTCCGTAAATGCCTCTTTTGGGCGTTGTTTTCTCGAATCGATGAGTCTCATGATATCAACATCGGTTCGACGATCTTGGAATCGATGTGTAAAAACAGATTTAAATTGCTCCCAATTACAATTAGGATAACGTTGTAGCACTAGCCAATAATGTTCGCTTGCAATACCTTTTAACAGACATGGCAGATCGTTGATGAGTTGAGGTAATGAAATGTTATTAGTTCGAGCCATGTGTTCAACACGATACAAAAACTTTTCTACGCCCAATCCAGACGATAAACCATCAAAGTGAATTCCCCATTTATAAACCGGAGTTGACCGGTAAATGGGTTCCAAAACTGTTGGAGTAGGTAATGGTATATTCTGCCTGCTTATAGCTTCATTGTTCACAGCTTGCTCGTAATTGGGGTTAGGATAGATGGATTGGGTCTGATAGGTTGGGACAGCCGTACTTTCCGTCACTCCTGGAAATCGTTGAGTGATATTTGAACTGTGGTAAGCTACGTTAGTGACAATAGGATTAGCTGCATATCTGGAATACGAATGGGAGTTTAATGGATAATGTGGTTGATAATTATTAACAAGTGGTGTTCTATTTCTAACATTGTGCGAATGATATAAAGTGTTCGGTTGCTGTGGCAAAAAGCTAGTTCCTGATCGTTCAGACACCTGTATTAGATTATCAAATCTCACCTTAGGCTGTGTTTGTGGCACATAGGAAACAGAAGTTGAAGGTAAAGATCTTTGCAATTGCGTATGGTCTATACTTCGAGTTAGTGATTGAGTTTCTTTGAAAGCTTGATCTATGGCTACTAAATTAGCATACCTGGATTTAAACTGGTTTGGAGGAACTTTGGTGTGAATATCTTCTAAGCTTTCATTAACATTGGATGCTGCTACAATTTTACCATGGGGAATCTCAGGCTCGTCACTTGTTGAATTAACACTGCTTTCGTCTTCGGTCTCAGAACATCCAACGATAATTTCAATACCAGCAACCGAGGCAACTGAATCACTATGAGGAGTTTCTGAAGTTTTTAGTTTGTGCAATGATTGTTTGAGTAGATTACAAGCGGCTAGCTGTTTTTTTCGCTGCACCTTCCATAGATTTCGATGATGAAATGCGTTCCAGTCTACCGCTTATGTGAAGCAATCGAGAAATCAAAATATCAAAATCTTGATTTTCAGCAGATTGATTAGTTATTTGGTCCTGTAACTCGGAATGTCTCTGTTTTAGTTTAGTACTGCAAATAATAACTTCCCTTCGAGGAGATTTTACCGCTGAGGTATGGGCACGCTGAGGAACTAGCTCAGCGTTAGTCTTTTCATTTAGTAATGATTTATCGAGTTGTTCCATTTGTAAATAGAGAGGACCTTTAATATTTCGAATCTCACATTCGATTCATCAGACTCTAAATGTTTACTTTGCATTATCAGCTCCATGATAGATAAATAAAATTTGAATAATAAAAAGAAAGAAAAGTTAAAAATAATTTATAAGTTGTATCTATAATTGTAGGATCAATATACTTGAACTTTAGAGTGAATTGTTATGCAAAAGCTCTATATTTATGATCAAGTCTGATGAATTAAGACGTGTATATTTATAAAAAAAAAAATGTTATAAAACTATGGTTTTGAGATGAATTGTTGATTTCGAACTGTTGACCGATCGGATCACCCTTATACGATAAATTTTTTCCCAAAAAAAAAAAAATTAATTAATAAATATCTAGTATATAAAACAATTTAGTTGTAAATTATTTAAATTATTTCAAGATTGAATGAGGCGTTGGTATTATATTGAGTAGAATAGGTATCTGTCTGTGTAGGAAAGGAAAGGAAAGGAAAGGAAAGGAAATAATGAGAAAGAAATTGTTTGAGTCAAACCAAACAGACTGTCGACAATTTTAAGATAAATTTGGAAGGATCTGCGTTGAAACTTTTTTTCTCTTCTCTAAGACGAGGATTTAATTTGCATACAATAACAAACATTGTAATCACACTCACTAGTGAGTGGAAAACAATGCGATATGCAAAAAACTTTTGAATAGTATTTAGTTAGAGTTAAGTTACAGCTAACAATAAAATCAATAATTCGAGAACTAGAAATATTGCGACTTAAAAGTCTAATAAAATACCATCGAACATTGTAATGAAATCATATAAACCTGACACTTGAATCGACTAAAAAGGAAATCAATTGCGTGTATAAATTTCATTAAATAGATTATATATAATTCGAAAAGTAGCCATAATGTTTGGGCGCCATCTGTAACGAGTTGGATTGGCATGAGAGGTTTATCGAAATTTCAATAATTTCGATTCCAAAAAAAAATGCCCGTCGTTACTGAAATATATAATCATTTATTCAGAGCTTCGGGGTGGTCATGGTTTTTGCCGGCTATGGCTCAGGGCTTGGGGTGGGGTTTTCCGAAGATGAATAAATGCTAGCTTGACCACACTTAGGGAAACGGAAGGAAAGTATAAAAGGAATTTTGGGAAAAGGAAACACAGACAAATTATTCTATCAATACTTACCCACGCCTCATTACTGTGGTTTACTCCATCATGCACATAATTATTTTAGAAAATTTGAAAATTAAACGAAAATAAACGAACGATCTTAAAGACAGTAAATATTCACAATTTATTCAAAATAGCTACCCGAATATAATTCATGTTTGGAATTGGTTTATAAAAAAAAATTAAATGAGTTAGTATTAACTAGTAACTACATATTCCACCACCAGACCTTAAACTAGCTTAATATTAAGAAAATTTTATAAATAGAAAAAAAATGTTTAAGAATAATATATATAATTTAGTTACAACAAAAAAAAATAGATTTATATTGTTCAAATAATTACGCTTAGCTGGATATTAATACTGATGTAGAAGATGCATTAGTTATGCGATGAAATATTGAAGGTTGTTACGGAAAATGTTGAAGAAGTGAAATTTGATGACGTCATTAATGGATCGTCTGTTCGGTTGTTTATTATAAAATTTATTAATTAGAATAATTGTTATATATTAAATAGTTTAACTTTTAGTTTAATCAATAAAATTATTATTTTTATATATTATGATTGTATGCACTTTAGTATTTAAGTATTATCGAATGCCGTATACTTTAGGTTGTAGTGACACTCCATTATAATTCTCTAACGGTCATGGTTATTACACTAACTGACCTTGGTGCGGCTATTTGTCCATGTGGTTAATTCACCATATTTTAACCACATTAGCATACACGTATTATATAGGATTTAATTTAGATTTATTTCACTTTATAATTTAATTAGTCTTAGTTTTTTTTTTCTTAATTTAGCTTAGATTATTTTTTTGTTTTAAAATTAACTTAATTTCTAAATACTAAATATCTATCAACAGGTACTCATATTATTAGTACCATAACACTATTTTTATTTTTTTTTCCAATTCACTACGGCACGCGTATCGAAACTATCTCTAGTCTTTATATTCACTTTCTTTTAGATTCGTATAGTTCATCTTATTAACTTTATATATATATATATTTTTTTTTTATTATTATTAGATAAATGTACTTGAAATTATTTTATTTAGTTATAAACGAGATTTATATATATATATATTTTTATAACAACTAGAATTCAATTTTTTTTTTATCTCCAAAGTAATCGGATGCCATCACCCAACTGAAAAAAAAACCCGTCGATCGTCGAACAATCCACCTACAAAAAAAAACCAAAAAAAAATCTTCTTTTTCGTTTTATAACATTAACCTATCCCGTAAAAATCAATAATTCCCGTAAACATCTTTAAAAGTACCACTTTTATAATTTTATTCAGGCCTGGGAAAACGGTAAGCCGTGGAATGATCACAGATCGTTACAAACTTCGTGTTTTAAGTAATAAAAAAAACCTAACATATGGAAAACAAAATTACGTCAAAGACTGACTAAGAATTGTTTGATTGCTCATGTTAGTGTAAATGATTACATATTTGAAAATTCAACGGCAAATATGAACAATGATTCAGATCACAACAGAATGATCAACAACACGGACATTGAAAATTCTCAAATTGTTATCGATTTACCAGTTCCTCCCCAAGAATTATTATATAACAATTTTGATTATAATATGAATTTACTTGTAAATATAATAAAACGATCGAAACCAATAGAAATTCTCTCCGTTGAAATATTAAACCCACCATATGCCATTATTAATCTTCCGATAGATGATAGTTGTGAGATCTCTAATCATACTCGTATATTAAATGTTGATAATCATTATAAACGTCTTAAACCATATTTTGAAAATATAGAATTAAAAACTACAATAATCTTAGACTCAGGCAACTCAGTTCTAGATTCTCAAATAACCGAGTATGAAGTAAATAATATTTTAACGTCTAACGAGCACACGAATGTAGATAGTGAAGATGACTTTGAACCGGTTAGTCGCAAAGCTCCGAAGGTTGTCAATAGTGAGATTGCTAAATGGGATGCACATCCCATTCAACCAAAACATTTTCATAAGAATAATGAAAAAGAATATATGTAAATTAAATAACGAATATTTAGTCAAACGGAAAAGAAATTTGATGCATATACATACACATACCACGTTGCGAGTCAATTGATTAAACTTACCGGATGTCTGATAATGATAAATATTAAAGGTTACGATGTAGCTCGAAATCATTTAACTATTAGGGCATATTGCAATCATATCTCACAAGATCAATCGTGCAGAAAGTACAAACTAACCAACTCCAATTATGTACATGGGATATTTGATGTCTTTAGCACATCAGAACCGATTTTTCATCCCTTTAAAAAATTCAGGCAAACTTCTAAATATCAAAGAGATCTATACAAAGAGAAATTAAGTCACAATACTCTAGAAACCGTTTCAGAAAATTTAATTAATGAAGAGGATTTGGATGTATTTAACAAAACCAATACAGCTATAGTATTGAAAGATAGGCGAGTTTTAAACAAAATTAGATCAGAAAAACTATCGTTTAGCGACAATCACCACGATGACATCGAAGATGTACACATGGAAAAAGAGAAAACAGTTCTGATTAAAGATGAATCGTTTATTCAGCAAGTAGCTAAAAATCCGTTTTGTATAAGTACTTGTAGTAAGAGGAAATGTATGATTCTAAAAAATATAAGGGATGCATTTAAGGGGTCCGATATGCCTGTTTATTTGAATGCAACTGGTGGACTTATAAGAAAACCATATAATAGCTGCAAATCAGTAATGTACTATGCTCTAGTTTTGCCAGTGAAATGTCAAGAAAAAGATACCAACAGTCCCTTTGCTATTACTGATCTAATCAGCTCCAGCCACAATACCTGCACGATAGGAAACTGGTTAAGAGAATACAGAATAATTATAGAGAAACATTTAAAATGTTGGCCAATTTTTAACATCATTCACCGTATTCACGTACGCCGAAATTCATTCAGTGTTAGATGCATTCAATCGAATGGATCTAGTAGAATATTTAAATTTAACTCACATGTGGGCTACCAATACAAACTGTCTAAAATGCAAAATCAAATTGTAAAAATACATTTATGTTGTTCGCATATGTCGCATACCATCACCCGAGATATACACAAACATTTTGAGAAACACCCACAAACACATAAATTTATTAGGGAAATTATGGCTGCATTTATAGTTGCAAAAGAGTATCAGCAGATTAAACACGTTTGGCAAAAAATTTCAATTCTTCTGCAATCGAAATACTTAACAGGTGAGGTTAAAGACGCCTTCGATAGCTTAATTCATTTTGTTGCCAAGAAAAACGAAGGGTCGGAATTAAATTTATTAAACTTATGTGATGAAAGAAACATAGACAACGAACTTTATAAAAAGGATTTTTTGTATCTAATATATAAGCAAAGTCCATTCTATAATGACTTAAACGAAATAAGCGGTAATATAAGATTATCTAGATCGGATAATTTTACTGATGGACAGTTAAATAGCTTTTGTAATTTTGGCTTTCACGACGTTTTTTTGAAGAAATACGCAACCGTTCTCCCTCTATTTACAGGGATACTTCGCAGTGGGAATGGGCTTAGTAATGGTCACGCAGAAAATTATTTTGCGTTTTTAAAAAGACTATTTTCTTCGACAAGCCGTGCACATGAGATAGGTAAAATGCCTTTGAAAGCTGGTCGATTTTTACGTGAATTAAATAGAAGAAACAAGACCATCAGTAAAGAAATATTTTATGCAGTTCCAAAATTTTCGGTAACAACTCCTAAGCATCCGATCGACACAACGCGAAAAAATAGCACTCGAAGCCTCTTAGACATTCAAAACAGTCGTTCAATTTGGAAACGAAAAAGTTCAACCACGTCTCCTTTAAGTTGCAAGAAAAAAAGAGGTTTAAGCAGTTTCTACTTTAATTTTGTAAACTCGTTCGCAGATTTACCAACTTTTGAACAAAACATAACCGCAATGGCAACATTAAGCCAGGACGTGGACACACCTAAGAGAGCAAAGCTGAAGGTTCCTGAAAAAGATTTAAAAAATTCAACAACAGCAAAGTTACCGTTGGTTAGAAACGGCCTTAAAACATGTACGTTTTACACAAACACATGCGCCATTGATTCAATATATCAGGCAATTGCTCTGTCATTATTTAAAAAAAAAATGAACACATTTTAGAGAAGTTCACAAACGGTCGATCGAAAGCTTTGCTACAATCATTACTAAATAATGACATACAGAAAGTCTTTCAAATTAGAAAACAAGTTTTGGTTGAATTATCAGGGTTTGCTTCTGATTGTACAACAGAATCATTCAATGTATGCAAAAAAGTTTTCGAGGCAATTTCTAGTATGGTGGCTACGTTAAAATGTTCAAATGCCGAATGTTTAGAAATGGAACTAGAAAATCGGCCCATTATTTTTCTAAAAAATAAACTTTACAATAAACTAGGAATTTCAAAGATTAAAAAATGTTTGGAAGATGTCCCACCAAAAACATGCAGAAAATGCTTTAAAACTATGAATGCTACTCAAAAAACTTATGGTGAGATAGTATGCATAGACACAGAATCAAATGGTGAGTCATCAGCAAAATTGTCCCAAGTGCCAATTAGTTTGTACCTTGAACATTTCGAGCATGAAGTAACTTCGGTTGTGAGTTTTATTCACGATGGCGCAATTGTTAAATATCCCAAAGCGTCGGAAGGGCATTATATATGTTACGGAAGGTTAAATAATAACTGGGAAAAGTACGACGACTTGAAAAGCTACGTTCCAAAAGTTCGCAATCCAGCGATAGTGGAAATTAAGTCACAAGTGTTAATTTACCGAAAAGTAAGCGAAATTCAGAACAGAAATGAAAATTAGCTAAGTTCTTCAATTTATTTAAGAAAATAATTGGTTTGGCGTAAATTATTATAAACAACAATATATTATAACACACACACAAATACACAAACACACACACATACGCAACACATTTTACCTGGCAGTAGGTGTAAAATGCTAGGGGAAGGATACCCCGATCAAAAAACCAAGATGGAAGAAAAAGGAAAGAAAACTTTTACGGTGCAGGGAGTCGGAAACCCAGTACCGGCGGAATTGTTGAGTGAGCAAGCGGGCTCAACACCGTCGAGATCAAACAACCGCAATTCACCAGTGAAGGTGCCATTGACTCCCACGTTAGTCGCAGTCATGGTCGAGGCAAGCGTAGCTGCAATGAGGAATAGCACGCTTACTGACAATGGGAAAGCCACCGTAGGCGTCAGTGCAAGTGGGGGAGTAATGTTAAGTCCGTTTGAAAGGAGCAATATTATGCAGAGGTCGCCAATTAAAGGAATGCCTGACAGCAGCAAAAGAGCGAGGTCGTCACCACCAAATTTTAATGGAGCAAACGAGCACCAAAGTGAAATTCAAGTGCACAAACGGCAGTGTGACAACGATAGGAGAAATAACTATACGGGAGGGCCATCTTCAGTACCAAGTACTCTAACAAATTTTCAAAAGCTAGGGGCGCAAATAAGGAGCCTAGCTGACATGTTAGAAGATGGCGAACGGCGTTCTATACACCAGCCAATGAGGGATGCAATCGAAAGCATCAAAAATTTCTACAAACTTGTAGAAATGGAAGCGCAGGTTGGAGCCACTTCGGTGGAACGGAAAACTAGTTTCTCCCAAACATCTCCCTTGCAAAAAAAATTGCAAGTACTCAAGAAAAAGGAGATAAGTCGTTGTGAGGCTGCCGAGACAGCATTCCATATTCCGAGATATAATCCTGCGTCTCGGGTAAGAAAAGCATTACCAGCGGAGGTTGGGAGACTTAAGGTACCAACGCTGGAAAAAGCTAAGCCGACGGAGACAAATGATGTTCAGGCGAACCCTCACGATAGTGAAACTAAGAAAGCTCCCCAGACATCAAACGTTGAGGGTTGGCAAACAGTCCGGAGGAAAAGGGGGAAAATGAAAAAAATGGTCCGATCGCTGGAAGTACATGCGACTAAACGGCGATGGAAAACACCGCGTCCAGATGCTATTATCATCTCAAAAACTGGTGTTGATTCGTACGCTGACATCCTTAAAAAGATGAAAGCTAACTCGGAGCTGAATGATCTTGGGGAACAAGTTAATAAAATCAGAAAAACCGCAAAAGGAGAACTGCTACTCGAGTTAAAAAGAGGTAATTGTGAAGGGCACGACCAGCTTCGGCAACACGCTGAAAAAGTACTTGCTAACTTAGCGAACGTCAGATCTGTCAGCCAAGAAATCTTGATTGAATGTCATGATATTGACGAAGTGACCACACAGGAAGAGATTTGTACTGCAATTCAGGACCAATTCACAACAATTGGCCCTGTGAATAGCAGTGCAATCAAATACCTAGGCCAACGCGATACGGTACCCAAACAGCACTCATCAGTCTTCCCGCTCGGTCGGCCCAAATACTCATTAAAGCCGGACGAATCCGAATTGGCTGGGTGAGATGCAGGCTTCGGGAACGAATTACGTTAACGCGTTGCTTTAGATGTCTTGAATATGGACACGTAGCAAGAGCCTGCAAAGGTGAGGTTGACCGAACCGGAGTGTGCTTCAAATGTGGTGAAAAAGGTCATGTAGCCAAAGCGTGCGAAAAACCACCAAAGTGTGTCCTATGCAAACCAGACTGCGCAGGTGGCAACAAGCATCCTTCGGGGAATATGAAGTGCCCGGCGTACAAAAAAGCGTTGGAGGTTGTTACTATTCGCAATGATTAAGTGTATACAAATAAACTTAAATCACTGTGAAGCGGCTCAAGATCTTTTGACGCAAACAGCGAGAGAACAAAAGGCGGATGTGGTACTTATAAGTGAGCAGTACAAGACTCCTACTGGGAATGGAAACTGGGTGGAAGACAAGGCAAGCAAAGCAGCCATCTGGACTTGTGGAACATTGCCGTTTGAACTCAAATCTAACAGACAGCATGAAGGGTTTGTTCATGCCAAAATTAGGGGAATTCATTTTTACAGCTGCTACATTCCACCAAGTGCACAACTGCAAGAGCTTGAGGAAGTGCTCGATCATTTAACGAGAGATGCGATGGGAAAAACGCCCATTATCATAGGCGGTGATTTCAACGCGTGGGCAGTAGAGTGGGCCAGTAAAAGAACCACTCCAAAAGGAATGGCAGTACTAGAGGCACTCGCAAGGTTGGATCTAGTGCTTCTTAATCATGGAAATGTGGACACATTCTCCAAAGGAGGATGTGGCTCAAAAGTGGACATCACCTTTGCGAGCAGGGCCCTTTCCATAGTAATGCAATGGAAAGTGACTGATGTCTATACTCACAGCGACCATCGAGCCTTAATCTATGAAACCCGAATGCCGACTAGATTTCACCTAAGTCAAGCGGCGCGGAAAGCACAGGAAAAAGGCTGGAAAGTGAAAGAATTGGACATGGAAATGCTAGACTTCATTGTAAATAATATCGAAGCTCCAAAAACAGATGCAGTGGATGGGGCAAAGCAGCTTGGGAAATATCTTACAAAGGTCTGTGATGCAACAATGCCACGCAAAGGGAAAGGGAATGGACGACCTCCGATATTCTGGTGGAATGAAGCTATTGCTAACCTGCGGAAAGACTGTTTTAAACTCCGCCGGAAATGTACTCGTCGAAGGAATCACACGAATTATGAACAGATTCACAGTGAATTCTAGGGAAAGCGTAAAGAACTTCAAAAAGCAATCGCACATAGCAAGAGCCAATCGTTCAATCTACTCAGAGATGAAGTACAGAACAACCCATGGGGCAGTGCATAGAGGATTGTGTTAACCAGAGTCAAGGGAATACATGCAGTAGCACCAGTATGCCCGGAAATTACGGCCAGGCTAGTGTCTGGTCTCTTTCCTCAACATGAACTCTCTTTGTCTACTCGCGTGATGCAAGTTGACGACCAAAGTATTCCTGCGGTCACTGTTGATGAGGTCATACAAGCAGCATCGAGAATAACTACAAATAGCTCGCCTGGGCTAGATGGTATTCCAAATATTGTGATAAAGACTGCAATCAACAAAAACCCGGCAATATTCAGGGATATTTATGATGCATGTCTGAAGCAAGGATATTTCCTGAGAAATGGAAACGTCAACGACTGGTACTAATCCCAAAAGGTGACAAACCACCGGAGGAGCCATCATCCTACCGGCCACTATGCATGCTGGACACAGCAGGAAAAGTATTTGAAAGGATAATTTGCAACCGACTTGAGCAATTCTCTGAAGGTGACAGTGGTCTCTCTCAACGTCAGTTTGGCTTTAGAAAACAGCGGTCTACCATAGATGCAATTAGCTTAGTATGTGACTTAGCGCAGAAGGCGTTAGCGGGTGAAAGGTGGCTAGGCGGTAAGAAACAGTATTGTGCTGTTATCACTCTAACTGACGTTGAGAGAGACCACTGTCACCTTCAGAGAATTGCTCAAGTCGGTTGCAAATTATCCTTTCAAATACTTTTCCTGCTGTGTCCAGCATGCATAGTGGCCGGTAGGATGATGGCTCCTCCGGTGGTTTGTCACCTTTTGGGATTAGTACCAGTCAAAAACGCATTCAACTCTGCTAATTGGAGTAAAATTATGCGTGCCTTAAACGATATGCATGTTCCTGAGTACCTTATCCGGATAATAGCCAACTACTTTGAAGGAAGAATTCTGATATATGACACCGAGGCAGAACCCAAGACGTACAATATCACAGGAGGCGTACCTCAAGGATCAGTGCTAGGACCTCTCTTGTGGAACGTCATGTATAATGATATTCTCAAAGAGCGAACGCAGCATGACACCACGATTGTCGGATATGCAGATGACATTGCCATAGTTGTAGTAGCCAAAAATAAATTGGACGTTGTTCATAACTGTAACCAAATGATTGCAAGTGTTAGTTTATGGCTCAATAATGCAGGGTTGCAATTAGCTGAACAAAAAACGGAGGTTGTATTGATGAGTAGTCGGAAAGTGGTAGAAACCATTGAGATTAAAGTTGGAAATCAAACGATACGATCGAGTCCATACCTGAAATACCTTGGGGTCATCTTGGATCACAGGCTGAATTTTAGGGAGCACTTGAAGTATGCTGGTGACAAAGCCAAGCGAGGTGGAGCCGCCCTTGCAAGATTGATGCCAAACATTGGTGGACCGAAGCAGCTGATAAGGAAACTGTTGGCCAGTGTAAACACATCTATTTTAATGTACGCTGCGCCAATCTGGGCACGAGCTACCAGAACGCCATCTTACGTCAGAGAAATAACCACAGTCTTCAGATTGATATCATTACGAATCTGTTGTGCATTTCGTACGGTGTCTGATGAGGCTGTTTGTGTTATAGCGAGCAGGATGCCAATTGATATAGCTGTAAGAGAGGCTCAAACACTCAGAGCAATAAGACTTGGGGAAAACCAGTACACACGCGAGGACGTACAAGCTTCTAGCATCAGAGAATGGCAAGATAGATGGAGAACGTCCATGAAGGGACGTTGGACTTTTGCGATGATCCCTGATATATTGAACTGGACAACCAGAAAACACGGCGATGTTAATTACCATCTAACGCAGCTGCTATCGGAGCATGGTTGTTTTCGGGAATACCTGTACAAGTACAAACATGTGAACGACCCAAATTGCCTCTACTATGAGGGTAAAACAGAATCTGCAGAACATGTTCTGTTGGAATGTGTACGATTTGAAGAAGAACGTCACTTGATCGAACAGTATACACGTGAGCCAATAACGCCACATGGCCTCGTACAATACATGCTTGGCTCTGAAGAAAACTGGAATAAGGCGAGCCTGATCATTACCAGCATAATGCAGAAAGTCAGACAAGACGAACGAAGAGCTGCCATGTCAGCAGCAACGTGACACCACAGAAATACCCAATGGATCAATCGTGACTTGTCTATGAGTGAGGTATTAGCTCTACCCTGCCCTGCGAAGGAATGCCTTGATTGGTGGTACCGCAGGGATAAAACAGGATGGTAAAAGGGAGATAGTTTTACCCGGTAAAAATCCGGTGTCGTTTGGAAACACGGGTTTCCAAATGTTTTTATTAAAATTTCCATCTTCCTACGTAAAACAAAAAAAAACAAAAAAAAACACACCCATACACACACACACACACACACACACACACACACACACACACACACACACACACACACACACACACAAATAAACACACACACACACAAATGCACACACACAAATACACACACACATACACATTTAATGGCCTATTTGATGTACTATTCGAACCTGAGTCCAAATCTCTAGCATTGGCCGATAATGGCCTTCAAACAGTTAGAGTCGAAATTGTACTTGAAAGAATAAAATTTGGGGACAATTTGCTACGGGGGTTGGAGACCACCACTTATGCTCATTAGATCAGGAATTTAATGGCCTATTTGATGTACTATTCGAACCTGAGTCCAAATCTCTAGCATTGGTCGATAATGGCCTTCAAACAGTTGGAGTCGAAATTGTACTTGAAAGAATAAAATTTGGGGACAATTTGCTACGGGGGTTGGAGACCACCACTTATGCTCATTAGATCAGGAATTTAATGGCCTATTTGATGTACTATTCGAACCTGAGTCCAAATCTCTAGCATTGGTCGATAATGGCCTTCAAACAGTTGGAGTCGAAATTGTACTTGAACGAATAAAATTTGGGGACAATTTGCTACGGGGGTTGGAGACCACCACTTATGCTCATTAGATCAGGAATTTAATGGCCTATTTGATGTACTATTCGAACTTGAGTCCAAATCTCTAGCATTGGCCGATAATGGCCTTCAAACAGTTGGAGTCAAAATTGTACTTGAACGAATAAATTTTGGGGACAATTTGCTACGGGGGTTGGAGACCACCACTTATGCTCATTATATGAGGAATTTAATTGCCTATTTGATGTACTATTCGAACTTGAGTCCAAATCTCTAGCATTGGTCGATAATGGCCTTCAAACAGTTGGAGTCGAAATTGTACTTGAAAGAATAAAATTTGGGGACAATTTGCTACGGGGGTTGGAGACCACCACTTATGCTCATTAGATCAGGAATTTAATGGCCTATTTGATAGAATATCAAATTTTAATATGCGGTTTTTAATATGCATCACACACACATACATACACACACGCACACACACACACACACACACACACACACACAAATAAACACACACACACACACACACAAATGCACACACACAAATACACACACACATAAACACACATACACACACACACACATACATACACACACGCACACACACACACACACATCTATCTAGCCGTATATGCCACTAAACATATTTATCTCTAGTATAGGAACCAGAGAAATTTTAAGAAATTTCCTTAAGACGATTAGCAAATATTTAAAAATCTTTATCGTATCTTCATGATTTGAACAAAAATGATGACAATTATTTACAAAAATGAATTTAAAGAATAATTAAAATTTTTATTGAAATATATTATATTTTGTATATCATCCAATTTAGTCCGCCTTCTTTATTGAGAAATGAGCAGAGTTTATTTCTCAATTCTAAAGCATTTGTTCCACCGAAGACATGAACATTATTAGACTGAACTATTGATTGTAATGCTTACCCAATTTCCATGCACCATCGACCTTCGTGGTTTGTGTGATCGTGGTTTGTGTGATCGAATGTAAATTTCCGCGCTTTCTTTGTTGAGGCGGAGAAAGTTGTGTAGTGCAACACAACCAAGCACAACTTTTTCAGCATTTTGAGGCAGCATATTAATAGTTGTTAGTAAAATTCTCCACCTGCTCACGAGAATGCCAAATGCATTTTCAATTACTCAACGTGCTCTGGATAGTCGTTTATTATAAATTTCTTTCTCGTGTATTAAGCTCTTGCCCGGATACGGTTTCATCAAATTTTTGGTGAGGGTAAAAACTGCATCACAAACGAAGAAATGCGGTATTATGGTGTTTAGATCCCGATCGGCATTTTGGTTTTGGTATATCCAATTTGTTGTTGCAATTTTTTTTATCTAATCTGCTAATATTAAATAAACCTAAAAAAATTATTTTTAAATATATGAAATTAAAATAATGTAAATAGATATTATGTACAAGTACCTCCATCACTTTGTGATCCATATGCACCGACATCAATGTTGGTAAATGTATACCGTGCATCACAAGTAGTCATTAATACTATACTGAAGTATTTTTTGTAATTAAAACAGTGGATGCCTGTTCCAGGTGGGCACTGTATCACACTATGTTTGCCATCAATTGCCCCTAAGCAATTAGGCATATTCCACATTTCCCAAAAGTCATTCTCGATTTTATTATAATCGGTTTAACTCGGCGCCAAAGCATATAATGGCCCGATACCCATTTTCCAGCTCCATGCCAAACTTTGAATGGAAGTGCCCTGTGATAAATATTTGAAAATAAATTGATATAAATATGTATATTAGATAATTTTTAACTTTATACTATATTGTCATAAAAATAGTACGTACAATAAAGTTAAAGCCAAACGACATTCCGTGTTTATCCGAACCTTTCCCGAAGTTTCCAGTTCTGGTCGTAATTTATCCAGCAACATGGTGAATAGAGTTTTTGTCATCCTGGTATGAATTAAAAATTTTTTTGGGATCTAACTCCTTCATTTTAAGAAACGTGACTGTGAAATATCCACACGTTTTCTATTTATCTCCCGAACTCCACACGATCGCTTACCTCTTTTTAACTGCAACTCTTTAAATTTTTTTAAACTGAGAAGAATTTGAATTAAATTCTCAAGTTGAGATAATTGCTTTTCTGTATTCATTCTGCACCAACTTAATAATATAAATTTCTATAACCTCATTCTAAATCTAACTTCTAATTTTAATAAAATAAAAAAAATCAACCGTTTCTATAAATCTAACTTATAATTTTAATATATTAAAAAAACCTAAACTTCATCTATAAAAATTTCTGCTAAATATTAATTTATCAATCAAAACTAACCTATAAAAAATCAAAACTTATTGAACTTTTTTTTTTTATTACTATGCAAACTTTTTTGGGGCTCAAGGCACTCCCAGCTCTTTCGCGGTTCGCTTATTTACGTCCTTACCTTACGCTTTGCGGCCAAATAGAGGAGGTACGGCTATAGGTCCGATTTACTTAACCATCTGCACATTGCATAGCTCCATGCCAGCCTATAGTAGTGACATGGAAGATGGGTCGGCCCATGGATTCTGCACTCCAACTGTGGTGTGAATTGTTGAAATTCATAATTAAAATTTCTCGTATGTGTAACTTATTCCAAATTTAAATTCAATCAAATAAAAGTTTGATATTCTAATTCAAAATGTTCTTTATATTGGAAAATTATTTTTTTTTAATATCATAAATATATTTCGGCAATCAAGTTACCATCTTCAGTATTTCAGTATTTATTATGAGTTCATATTTTATTTGATTGAATATATTTTTAATTCAATGTCACAAAATATCAGACTTCATTTAATTTTTTTCATATTAATAACAAAAATATCTATATTTCAATTAATTGCTTCAACAATTCAACTTTTTCCTTTTTGAATTTAAAAATTCCTTTTCGTTACCCGATGTTGATGTCAGCATAATCCAGCTAAAAAATAATATAAATAATTAGATATAAGAATTAAAAATGTAATTAAAATACTTATCTTCGGTACCGTATGAAATGGTATCATTGTTTGTATGTACTCGTATGGGCACAAACCTGTATTGTAATTTGACATTATTCTATTACATCTATGAATCTATGAATGACGACCAAATTACCAACACTTAGGCTTAGCTCAATTGGTAAATTATAATTATCTCAGAGATGTCACCTTTGACATCTCTGATTTATAATTATCTCAGAGATGTCACCTTTGAGTGTTAAGCCTTCGAACAACTGGCAACTTAATCAACTTAAATAAATTACTATCAACTTAGCAGTAAAAAAAAGGAGAAAGTCGTATGCGACCAAGTAAAATAAATTAAAAAAAGGGTAGAGATTTCAATTAAGTGCTTATTATTCATCAGATTAATTGGATACGAAGCGGTAATCAACAATCACTAGAAATTATTAAATATTTAGTGACGGAGGCCATCATCCATTATCCATACGAAACATTTGGCGCCGAAACAGGGACCTGATATTTCATTCTGCACATCATCTACAGTCGGAGTTATTTCAGCAAGTCATCGTAGAAGGCAGGCAGAATTGCATTGTTTCCAACAGCATAACGGAGTGCAATACTAAAGCATATGTGTTAGTTATACCTTTATTTTATAGTATCATATATACTCACGCTAATCGACAAACCTGGAATCAATACCAACGAAATTAATTCTATAAGTTCCTCAACATTAATGTCAACTGCTAAAATGGAGAATCTACGAAAGCAACGTTCAGTGGTTAAAGGGTCAATGACGAAGCTCGTTACGTACGTGCGTGGTAATTTGGAGACAGCAAGCATGGATGATATGTTTGTTAAACAAGAGAGAGAGCAGCATGTTAGATTACACCATGAACACGTCGCATCAACAATCGGTAGAAGTACGGCTACCTAAAATTAATATACCGACATTCGATGGAAACTACATGGAGTGGCAGTCGTTCTTCGACATCTACAGCTCCACAATTCATGATCCAGATAACTTGACAGCAGCGCAAAAATTCCAGTACCTGCGAGGACTGCTAAAAGGAGAAGCGGCTTCATTAATTCGGCATCTCTCAGTTGCAGATGCCAATTATAACGAGGCTTATCAAAAACTCATTCAGCGATACGACAGGAAACGCCAATCAGTAAATGCTTTCATTAAAACGTACGTAGAGCAACCAAACATACTGCAGCCAAATGCGGAAAATATTAGAAAACTAATGGACACGCTGGATGAATCAATCAGAGGACTGAAGGCATTGGGTCCAAATACCGAAAAAAGGGATCCCTGGCTAATTTATATCGCCTTAAGTAAATTAGATGATGAAACAAGATCCCTTTAAGCACAAGGAACCTCAGAACAGGATTTTTTCTACATTGGTGACCTATTTAAATTCCTTGGAAGACGTGTAGATATGCTGGAAGCTATAAAGCGGTACTCCAGAAAGGTCACAACCAACCGCACTTCAGTCATTCGAGCATGTCCAGTTGATACCGCACCAGTAGTAATCTGCCCAATATGCAGCCAAGAGGGACACAGAATATATGATTGCAGCACTTATAAGAGTATGACAGCAGAACAAAGATCCGAAGCAGTAAAAACGAACAAAAGATGTTACAACTGTTTGAATGGCAATCATCGTTGTTACGAATGCCGGTCCAGAGCGCGATGTCAATTATGTCATAGGAAACATCATACAACGTTGCATGGATCATCGGACGAAGACAGGTATGCCAACAAACAAGACAAACAAGCCAGTGCAATCGTACACGAGGTAACAGTTTCAGGCGATGCAGAATTACCTGCAACAGATACTCAAACATACACCACTCACCCCGTGGGAGTGCAAAGTATTTTGCCAACGACTTTGATTAAACTCCGGAATAGTAACAATTAATGGCAAATTTACCGAGCGTTGTTGGACTCCGCTTCGCAAGCGTCATTCATTTCTGAAGCCTGCATGCACGAATTGAATTTGAAACGAAAAAATGGTCGTGTTCTTGTCAAGGGGCTTGGCGAAATCGGAATGGGAGCAACAAAGGGTTCCACTGAGTTAGAAATCACCAATATGGAAGGTTCAACTATATTGAAGACCCATGCCTTTATTATCCCAAAGGTTTCTGGATTTTGTTATAAAAATGAATTATCAGAGGGAGACAAGTCTATGCTGAAGCAATTGCGGTTAGCTGATTCAAATACTGAAAGGCGCGGTCATTTTGACGTTCTGCTAGGGGTAGATATATTTTTCAAGGCACTTCAAGAGGGAAAAATTAAGTTGGAAAGCGGTTTAACAGCCGTTCAAACAATATTTGGATTGGTAATAGCCGGTAAAACTAGTCATAGTGAAGAAGAATACACAACGACTGAGAATTTCAATGTATTGATGGACATCGACAAATCACTTCGAAGGTTTTGGGAAGTAAAAGAAGTTCCTAACTATAATAAGCAAACGCTAGAAGAGCAAATATGTGAGGAGTTGTTCCAAAAAACCACTAAACAAGCAAAGGATAATAAATACATCGTCAAGTTACCGTTTAGAGAAGCTGGATCCAAAGTCGGAACGTCCTATAATGCTGCTCGAAATCAATTGAAGGCAATGGAAAGCAGATTTGAGCGAGATACGGAATTTTCAAGGTTGTACAAATCATTCATTTTGGAGTATGAACAGCTAGGGCACATGGAGCAGATGCATGTGAAAAATAAATGCGACATGTATTATCTTCGACATCATGGGGTCCTTAAGCCTAGCAGTGCCACAACAAAGTTGAGGGTCGTATTTGACGCGTCAGTCAAATCATCATCTGGCGTATCACTCAATGATATGTTAATGGTAGGGCCTACTGTACAGTCATCACTACAAAACATACTTATACGGTTTCGTCAACATGAGTTTGTATTATGTGGGGACATTGAGAAAATGTATCGTCAATTATGGGTCGATCACGACGATCGCCAGTGTCAAAATATTCTGTGGCGTTCAAGTCCTAAACAACAGCCGAAAGTATTTCAGCTAAAAACATTGACATATGGGACGGCTTCAGCCTCACTCTTGGCAACACGATGTATCAAAGAAGTTGGGATATCAATACGAAACGAACAACCAGAAGCAGCAAATGCCATATTAAATGACATGTATGTAGATGACATGTTAACGGGATCCAGCACGATAAATAAGATCAATAACCTAAGAATGGAGATATCAAGCGCATTTGAGAATCATGGATTCAGAATGCGAAAATGTTTATCGAACTATTCTCATCTAAGATCCGCAATTAAAGGTGATATTAGTAATGAAGCAAAGGAAATTGGAGGATCAATGATTGACACATCCAAGATCTTGGGTCTTCAATGGGAACCATATGAAGACCATTTTAAATTTTCGGTACAGCTACCTGAGCGTAATTCTCACACCAAACGTTCTTTATTATCGGACGCAAGTCGAAACTTCGATCCGCTTGGCTGGTTCGCACCTATAATAGTACGAGTCAAGAACCTGATTCAGAATACATGGATGCTAAACTTAGGGTGGGATGATGAGTTACCAACACAGACATTGAAAACATGGCTATCTATTGGACAAGACATATGCAACTCCACCGAAGTGCGAATTCCACGATGGATTCAGTCAACCGACACAATCCAGTTAATTGGATTTAGTGATGCTAGCGAGCAAGCTTATACGGCTGTGATTTATGCAGTAGTAAAAACTGATGAGGGTATCAAACTATCAAATCTAATTTAATCACCGCTAAATCGCGTGTAGCTCTGGTCAAACAAATTAGCCTACCGCGGCTGGAGTTGATGGGTGCTTTACTGTTGACGTCATTGATACAACTGGTCGAGAAATCACTAACAATAACACACGGCAAACTAGCACTATACACTGACTCCCAAGTGTCCCAAGTCTAGATTGGCTATCCGCACATCCTAGACGTTGGAACACATTCGTGGCCAATAGAACCAGCCAAATGCTAAATCTATACCCTAGAGCACAATGGTGGCATGTGGGAACAAAGGACAACCCTGCTGATTTAGCTTCCCGTGGTGCACTGACCAGTGAGTTAATAAACAGTGATCTATGGTGGCATGGACCAATTTGGTTATCTGACGAGACCCAAATGCGAGCAATACAAACTAACAACGCCAAGCCTCGCAAAGTGACAACAATGGAGTTGCGGCATGCAAATATAGATACATTTATTATATCAACTAGTAATTTTTTGAAGAATTTTTCAATAGATTCTCGAGCTATCAAAAGATGGTGAGAATATTTGCACTGGTACGAAGATTCATCTATTACCTCAAGATAAAAACACGCTCAACCGAAACAACCAGGGAAGATATACTAGCAGCTGAAATTATATTATTAAAATATATCCAAACTTCAGTATGGGCTACTGAAATGAACGCATTGACGAACAAAGCCATCGTACCAAGAAATAGCAATCTGGCAAGTTTACATCCATTTGTAGACAGCAACGGTATTCTTAGAGTTGGAAGGCGAATACAGAAATCTATAGCATCTTTTGATACGAAACATCCAATCATTCTTCCAACCAAGTACCATGTAGTGAGGTGCATTGTGAGAGATACGCACTTAGCACACAGTCATCCAGGAATAAGTCTGTTAACTAGCATTATCCTTCGCAGATTCTGGATTGTCAAAGGAAAACTAATATCACGGGCTATTGTCAATAAATGCATTCAGTGTATAAAGCACAACCCAAAAAACGAACAACAACTGATGGGAAACCTGCCACCCGAGAGAGTGCAATATATACATCCATTCCACAGCGTCGGCGTAGATTATTGCGGGCCATTTAGGGTACATCCAATCAGACGACGGGGCCAAACACCAGTAAAGATATGTTTGGGTACTAAAGCAGTGCATGTACCGCTAGGAGAGGGACCTGTCATACTATTTATAGTGACAACGGTACTAATTTTGTAGGGGCAAACAATTATTTACAGGAATTGTTCAAGTTTATTAAACAAAAATCATCCGAGATAGCAACAGCGCTACTACAATTCAGAATAAATTGGAAATTCATCCCACCAGGAGCCCCACACATGGGTGGCATATGGGAGGCTGCGGTCAAAAAAGTAAACATCCATCTAGGTCGTGTGATAGGTGAGTCGATCCTCACTCTAGAAGAGTTCCATACGCTTCTAACAAAGATCGAAGCAATTATGAACTCGAGGTCGTTAGCAGTAACAGAATGTGAAGAAATTGACTGTATTACTCCGGCTCACTTTCTTATTGGCCGCACATATACGGATATGGCAGAAGAACGGTGGCATCGAGAATACCTTACAATTCTGCAACGGAGGCAAAAATGGACCAAGGAGTCAGCATAATCCAGCTAAAAAATAATATAAATAATTAGATATCAGAATTAAAAATGTAATTAAAATACTTATCTTCGGTACCGTATGAAATGGTATCATTGTTTGTATGTACTCGTATGGGCACAAACCTGTATTGTAATTTGACATTATTCTATTACATCTATGAATGACGACCAAATTACCAACACTTAAGCTTAGCTCAATTGGTAAATATACGTAAACCAAATTTAGTTTAACTAGCCATTCACAGATGGCATTGTTCATAGAAAGATGATTTATAATTATCTCAGAGATGTCACCTTTGAGTGTTAAGCCCTCGAACAACTGGCAACTTAATCAACTTAAATAAATTACTATCAACTTAGCAGTAAAAAAAAGAAGAAAGTCGTATGCGACCAAGTAAAATAAATTAAAAAAAGGGTGGAGATTTCAATTAAGTGCTTATTATTCATCAAATTAAAATCACCCGTAATCAACCATCAAGTTATTGGATACGAAGCGGTAATCAACAATCACTAGAAATTATTAAATATTTAGTGACAGAGGCCATCATCCACTATCCATACAAAACACCAGATTTTTCTTTAAGCCGTTCACTTTTAAGCTTATAGCAGTATTCTTCTTTTGAATTATTTTTTCTCTTTCTTCGATTTGATTAGGCATCAAATCGAAGAAAGAGAAAAAATAATTCAAAAGAAGAATACTGCTAATAATAATAATAATAATAATAAACAAAATGTCAAAAAACAAGAAAAACAATTATATGATTTTGTAGCAACTGAATATTATTGATATAATATTCATAATTAATAGATAGAATACAAGTGTGTACTATCAATGGAAATTTGAGTAATATTGAACAAGTTCAATGTGGCGTGCCTCAAGGTTCTGTGTTAGGGCCACTACTATTCCTCATTTACAGTAATTCGATTCTTGAACTTAATCTCTATGCCGATAAGGTAGCGTTTGCGGATGACCTGGCACTGATGTATAGTGCTAATACTAGTTTGAGTTTATCTACGAAAATAACCCACGATCTGAAGATTTTACGGGCTTGGTTTGATCAACAATTTATGATTGTGAGCGATAAATCTAAAATAATTCAATTCAAATTAACAAATAATGTACTTGACAGAAATGGCAATTTTATATATTTACATGCAACAGGGTGTCTAAATAATTCTAATATTAAATTAACAGATAAAAATTGTTCCAGCAAATGTGTAAAAATTGACTATGTTGATTCCTTCAAATATTTAGGAATAACTTTAGACAAGAACTTAAATTTTAAATTGCATATAAACGTCTTACAAAGGCATTTATTTCTTATTAATCGTATTTTGTTTAGATTAAAGCCATTATGCCCTCAGTTTCTTCTCAAAAATTTGTATTACTCCTTAGTACAATCTCGGCTTAGTTATGGAATTAGTTGTTGGGGAGGAATATATTATAATAATTTAAAACGACTGCATGTATCCCAAAAGTTTATTTTACGAAATATATATGATGTATCAAGATATATGTCAAGCAAACCTTTATTTAGAAAAGCGAATATTCTAACAATAAGGAATTTATATATTTTCAAGGTACTCAAATAATTTTTTATTCGAAGTGGAAATCGTCATTTTAAAGAATCAGTATATCCGTTAAGGAATAAATATTGTGTGGTTCCGGCTTCGAAGAAAGAATTTTACAGACGATTTTATGTATACACTGCTCCCATGTTATTTAATCAGTTACCAAATAATATAAAAAATTTAAATAATATCAATCCGTTCTTAAAGTCATTGCGCGCTTGGTTAATTGAGATGGACAATTCAGAACTGTTATTCAAAGTAATGAAGTAATTTCTTTTAGTATAGTTTTAAT
Organism: Tipula lateralis; assembly: GCA_963932295.1. Taxonomy (NCBI): domain Eukaryota; kingdom Metazoa; phylum Arthropoda; class Insecta; order Diptera; family Tipulidae; genus Tipula; species Tipula lateralis. Next base: position 7,181,587 of record OZ010739.1, on the reverse strand, counting down.
TACTGTATTACACAATTTAATTTTTTCTTGCTGCTTAATGAATTAACCTAATTGAAATAATATTTATTTTATATTTGACGCCCCTCATCAAATATATTTAATCTTAAATTTCATAATAATGGGCGGGTAGTTCTAAACATTGATCGTTTAGTCGATCACAAGAACTTCCTAATTTCCTCTTTTTTCGATACAGCTATAATTTCCTATTACATAAATATTATCATTAATATTATAATTTATACTACAGTTAATAGTTATTTGTTATTTATTCTTAAGAACACTAATTATAATGATTTAAAATTATATTTAAGTTAATTATATTTAAGTATTGATTTAAAGGAAATAAAATAAATAAATAAAAAAAAAAAAATAAATAAATTATGCTACAATAATATTTATCCAAACTCGCCATTTCAAAACAAGTTTATATCTCTGTTGTTATTCTTATTTCTCAGTTTATCCGATGCACAATAGCAGGGACTTGTTTGATTGTATAACAAACCTAATAGGTAAGAGGGCAGTATTTTATCTTATGTCCCACATTTATCTCGGCTTATCATTTATCAATATTGAACTTATTTTACTATGGTATATCTACTATATATTCACAAATTAATTACTTGTTGTAATTAAAGTTATTTGCACTCTTAGTACATGGCCGCGACATCTTTAAGTCGTTAGCTCATTTATTTTGTAATAGCTTTGCCAGTTTAATTATATACCATAATTTACCAAATTAAACTTTTCGGTACGAAGGTGATTTCTGATCGGGATAAAAATTGATAAAAAATCAATCAGTATCGTCCAATCTCTCGAAGAAGGAAAATATCGAAAGACTTTTAGCCCGAGATAATATAAATTAAATTATCTAGTTTTAAATTAAATTAATTATAAATAAAATAAAATTGTAATAATAATAATTATAAATAAATTATAAAACATTCAGTGGTGTTGTTTGTGTGATACAAATAATATAAATATAAAGTTTTTTATATATCAAAATAAAATATATCAAGTAAATCTATTCGTGTTTTAATTCAGCAACGTGCTTATTGAAAGCGGCCTCCCAGCCCGCTAAAATTTATCTACACAAGCAAAAATATTATTCAGATAAATCAGTTACTCAATATTTTTAACTGAAGAGAAGCGTACCAAACGAACGAGCAAATTACTTCAGTAATTCAAATAATTTATTTAATTCAGTTAATTCACCAAAAACGAACGAACCATTTGTTATATTCATAATAATTACCATCTATCTATTTCGAATGTTTCAGGAGGTTAATAATTTATTACGTTGTGAAAATGTTAAAAAAAATAAGAAAATCGGATACCGCCAAAATAACACAAAAAAGGAACCCTCGCTTAAGTACCCGAACACGAGATTGAGGATCGGCACGTGGAACGGCAGTCATTAAGAAAACCTGGCGTGTTGGACGGCCTTATCACATGCAAGAAAGAGTATCGGCTGGAACTCGTAGCTCTCCAAGAAATTTGATGGCCTAAAAGTGGAGACCATGTGTCCCAAGGCTATACGTTTCTACACAGTGGAGATGACCTCGGAAATCTTGGGGTTGGATTTCTCATTGGGCCACAGGTAAAAACGGCTGTCTTGGACTCTCACGCAGTCGATAATCGAATGTGTAAGCTTCGCTTGCACATGAGATTAGCCAACCTGTCAATTGTCTGTGTACATGCGCCCACTGATGTAAGCCCCAAGATAAAGACTCATTTTACAATAATTTGGATAATCTGATGGGTTCTATACCGGAGTACGATATCAAATTGATGATTGGTGACTTTAATGCTAGAGCTGGCAGAAATCAGACCGACTTATGTAACAATATAGGTCCGTACTCTTGACACGAAACTGCGACCGAAAATGGGGAGAGAATGATGTACTTTGCGATCGCTCATGATCTCAAAGTGGCAAGTACATTCTTTCCTCATAAAAACATCCATTTGGAAACATGGACAGATCCAAAACATCCCGAAGCCAAATTGACCATGTGTTGATTTCAAAAGGGCGGGCTCGGGTTGTCCAAGACGTGAGATCGTATCAGTCGTCAACAAAATTCGTAGGCAGTGACCATTTTATGGTTACTGCAAAGCTACGATGGAAATTTTCGAACATGTCAGGGAGGACAGGAGAATATACAACGCGATTCTCCTGTGAAGGTCTGATAAATGAAGAAACGCAACGAAAATATCAAGATCTTGCCAGCAATAGCATTATGCAATCCAATTACCAATCTGATGATGTGAACAGTGTCTGGGAAGTATTGAAAACCTTGGTTGTCGATGCTGCCCAGCACACTCTTGGTATAGTGAAAACTAAGCCCAAAAATGATTGGTTTGATGAAGAGTGTCGTCTTGCTGTTGAGCAACGCAATATAGCCCACAATGAAGCGGAGACTCGGTTTACAATTGCAAAGAAAAACAAGGCAGTTCTTGCTAGGAGGACAGCTAAACGCATTTGTAGACAGAAGAAGCGCGAATGGTGGAAGACCAAGGTCTTAAGAGTACAACAACTCAGCAATGAGCACAATTCGCGTGGTTTCTTTAAAGGAATCACCGAATTGCACCATACCTTAAGATCTCGGTCAGCTGGCATTCGGGACCAGGATGGAAACCTCTGTGTTAACGTCGATACGGTACTCGATACATGGCGTGAACTTTTTTCTGATCTACTTAATGTTCCACATGTATCACAAGCTGTATTTGAATACCCTCAAACACAGACCGTGGAGATGTTCATTGAGGATCCGTCCTATGAGGAATTCACAATGGCCATGCAGAGATTAAAGAAAAAACGTTCACCAGGAGTTGATTGCATTAATTCAGAGCTCTTGATATTCGGAGGGCTAACTTTGTGGAACTGTCTTTTCGACCTTGTTCGATTGGTATGGCGAAATGAAGTTATGCCCGAAGAATGGAAAGTGGCCGCGTTATGCCCAATTTCTAAGAAGGGTGATCGCTTGAAATGCGAGAATTATCGCGGTATAGCTCTCCTTTGCACAGCATATAAGTTAATATCATACATTATCTTGGGAAGAATTACTCCTCTAGCGGAGGAAATTGTCGGTGACTACCAAGGAGGATTCCGTCCAAATTGGTCAGTCACTGATCAAGTTTTAAATATTTAGGGAAGTACATTTTAATATTTGTGTGTCGTGTTTTCATTCTTCGTCTCATAAGTAAAAAACTATAACACGTGGGTACAAATAATGTATTGAGGGATTGTAGAAGAGATCATAGCAGATTAAAATTAAGTAAAAAAAAAATTTATTAGGGCATTTTTTTGAGAAAAACTCAAATTTATGAAAAAAAATATCATTTTTTTTTTATTTTTTTAACTTTAAAACGCCATAGCTCTTAAATGGATACAGATGCGAGATAGCCAAAGAAATCTTTAATATAGCCTATTTAGTTGTCCGTCAAATGAGACTTTGTAAGTTGCTGTTCGATAAAAATTTTGTAAGTTACAGCTTAATATCCGCTTGTACTTTTTTTCCGAACCAAATTTTTTAAACGCGCTGTATCTCAAAGAATATCAAAAATTGACTCCCCCTGCCATACGATTTTTTTCATGAAATGAACCAAGGAATCAGCCCGTAACGGATCAGCATCAAAATCGGGGACACCCTGTATATATATATACATATATATTCATATATATATATATTTTTTTATTTTAATTTTTTTCGGTTTTTACAGGCATTAATCTGACTCCAACAATTTCGATCACGAGCCAGCTCATCATATTGTTGCTAGCAGTTGGAAGATGCCAGATCGCTCTCTACGCCGTGGAGCCATCGTCGCCGACAGCGGCCTTTTCGCCTACCGAATGGCGGTTCACCTTTCAAAGATCGCTGTATCATTCGTTTTGGATCAGCACGCAGAACGTGACCGAGCCAGCGTACTTGCTGTCCTTTGATTTCATGCACGATATCAGGAATTTGCATTAAATTCCTGATCTCGAGATTGAAACGAACACGGTATGTGCCATCAACGTCGCGTTTTGGGCCATATATCACACGCATGATTCTTCTCTCGAATGTAAGAAGCCATCTTTCGTACTCTATCTGTCAAGGTCCAACTCTCACATCTATACATGACAACGGGTCTGATCAACACTCTGTACAGCTTCAGCTTATCCGTATTTGCAAGATATTTTGATTTCAGCAGTGGACGTAGAGGATACAAAGCCCGATTGTCAGCAGCAAGCCAAACCTTGATATCCTCTCCCACACTATTATCGTGAGTGATGAGAAATCCAAGATACTTGAATCTCATCACTCCTTTAAACGTGTGTTTTCCACTACTGAAATCAATTGCGTCTTGGTCTCTAAAACCATAGATAAGATATTTGGTTTTGGACTCATTGATTTTGAGACCAACGGAAGCTGTAAACTGTTCCAGTGGATCAAGTATCTCTTTCATTCCGTTGCCATTTAATCCAAACACACAGATATCATCTGCATATGCATGAAGTTGATTGGATTGTCGGAATAACATATTGTCCTGAGGTGTTTCACTTTTACGAAGGATGTATTTCAACATGAGATTAAAAAGTATCGGGGACAGCGCATCTCCTTGTCGAACACCGGAATTGATTGCAAAAGTTCTCGAAAGCCTGTTCTCAACTTTGACACAGCATTGTGACTTCGTAACTGTCATTTTACACAGATGTTCATATTTTTTTTGGTATTCCTATATATTGAAGCGCATACCATAGTCTCTCTCGGTTGATCGAGTCATAGGCTTGCTTGAAATCTAGGAATAGCTGGTGTACATCGCGAGATGTTTCGTAGTACTTGGAAAGAATTATCCGCAGCGAAAAAACTTGATCAGTGACTGAGCGATTTGGACGGAATCCTCCTTGGTAGTCACCGACAATTTCCTTCGCTAGAGGAGTAATTCTTCCCAAGATAATGTTTGACAGTAACTTGTATGCTGTGCAAAGGAGAGCTATACCTCGATAATTCACGCACTTCAAGCGATCACCCTTTTTGAACATTGGGCATAACGCGGCCACTTTCCATTCATCAGGCATAACTTCATTTCGCCATACCAATCTAATAAGGTCGAAAAGACAGTTCCACAAAGTTAGCCCTCCGAATATCAAGAGCTCTGAATTAATGCAATCAATCCCTGGTGAACGATTTTTCTTTAATTTCTGCATGGCCATTGTGAATTCCTCATAGGGTGAATCCTCAATGAACATCTCCGCGGTCTGTATTTGAGGGTATTCAAATACAGCTTGTGATACATGTGGAACATTAAGTAGATCAGAAAAATGTTCACACCATGTATCGAGTACCGTATCGACGTTAACACAGAGGTTTCCATCCTGGTCCCGAATGGCAGTTGACCGAGATCTTAAGGTATGTTGAAATTCGGTGATTTCTTTAAAGAAACCACGCGAATTGTGCTCATTGCTGAGTTGTTGTACTCTTCCGACCTTGGCCTTCCACCATTGGCGCTTCTTCAGTCTACAAATTCGTTTAGCTGTCCTCCTAGCAAGAACTGCCTTGTGTTTCCTTGCAATTGTAAACCGAGTCTGCGCTTCATTGTGAATAAAAAAAAAATATAAGAGTTATTATTGAATAAGTCTGGTCCTGTCCCAATTACGGTTTTGCAATAAGCGTCTGAATTTCCGCATCAACTTTTGCTTTTAAAAAAAAGTCGGAAGACACGTGTAGGGAGTAAATGTACGTGATCTAGTGGCAGCAAGCAATGTGTAGCGAGACCTTGGACGAGCGGTGCTGGTTATCATACGGACGGAGCGAAGTACCTTATATTTAGCGTAATTTTGTACAAATTTGTTGCGATCCACCATTGTTAAACCATTATTAAACAACAATTACATCAATCGTAAGTTTTGAACACATGTTTTTTTTTTTTTTTTTTTTTTTTTTTTTTTTATATTTTATACTATGCTATCGTTTTTGGGGCTCAAGGCTCTCCCAGCTCTTTCGCGGTTCAATCGAGAACGTGCGTTTCAATCGAGGACGTACGGCTATAGGTCCAATTTTCGTAGAACCATCTGCGCATTGCATAGCTCCATGCCAGTCTATAGTTCTGACATGGAAGATGGGTCGGCCCATTAGTTCTGCACTCCAACAGGGGGTCATAGATGTGTTCATTACCACCATCGATCGTAATCAGATGGTGAAAAGTCCCTTTTGCATCCTGCCCCTATCGGGATTCGAACTCGATACCTCCCGCTCCAACTGCCACAACTTTAGCCACTGAGCCACCTGGGCGGTTATGTTTTTTTCTTATTGTTTCATAATTTTCAGTATCTTAAACTATCTATGGCAGTAGCGATGATTTATTATCTTCTCAATTAGGGCTAACTTCTTCGACCAGGAAAATCAAAAGTCATCGTCATACTTTTTTTGTTTTAAATTAATTTTTTTCGCTACTATTAAAAATCAAGCAGGAAACTTAGTGATCCACTCACGACCAATAAGACACCTCTTTTCGACTGAGCGGGAATGGATCAAAAGTTCCTGATATTTATGTACTTTGGCTGATTGAAAGATGCCAAATAATATATATATATATATATATATATATATATATATATATATATATATATATATATATATATATATATATATATATATATATATATATATATAAATATATATATATATATATATATATGTATATATATATATATATATATATATATAATATATATATATATATATATATATATATATATATATATATATATATATATATATATATATATATATATATATATATATATATATATATATATATATTTATATATCTAATGTCAGGCGCAGTTGAGAAACCGATTTCGAAGAGTTGGTAGTTTTAGATATCTGTCTACAATACAATCTGTTTCGGGGCTCGAGGCACTTCCAACTCTTTCGCGGTTTTCTTATTTACGTCCTTACCTTACGCCATTATTTACGTACAACCATCTGCACATTGCATAGCTCCATGACAGTTGATTGTACTGAAATGGAAGATTGGTTTGCCCATGAATTCTGCACTCCAACAGGGGGTCATAGATGAGTTCATTTACACCACCGATCGTAATCGTATGGTGAAAATCCCTTTTGCATCTTGCCCCTATCGAGATTCGAAACCGTTATCTCCCGCTCCAACTGCCGCAGCTTTAACCACTGCGCCACCTGGGCGGTAAATATCTGTCATCGACCAGTCTATACTGATCGCGTCTACATTCTACAGATCACATTGTCTAATTAATTACACCGCTTAGGCATACGGCACGTAGCCCGTAAAACCCTAATATCACTTAAATATCTTCGGTCGCCTCTACTTTTACTCATGGTTTCAAATATTTCAAAAACTAATTAATTATGTAGTCACTTTGATTGAACAAAACAATCGCGTTGAAGTAACGGGATTAACTTAACGAGACAATGTATACAAACAATTGCTATTAGAAACCATAACTGACTAAGGCCCTTTTCGAAATGTATACTTCGCCACCATTTTGAATAAGTATGTGAAACCCATTCGAAACGAGTTAACTTACTTATTTTGACATCAAAACATTAGAAGTCACACAAAAATAAAAATTAACTGAAAAACTCGTAATGGATAAAAAAAAGTTTCGTCAAATTATAGAAACTGATAAACAATTATTCAATATGCTAGAGAAGCGACAGGTATGTATACATGTTTTATTAAACAACAATCGACTATTTTTTATGTAAACGTTTGAAGTATTGTAATATCACATCTCTTAGTTTGATGATCGATATTATATTGAAAGCAGACGAGGAGGGCATAAAAAACATAGAAGGTTGTCGAAGCGTGCCTTAACCAAATTATTTGAACTTTCTTCAATTAATCTGGTAAAGGCACGCTTTGGAGTGACGCTATTTTGAACTTGGAGTGACGAAATTGGAGTGACGCTATTTTGGTTGGCATGTGAAACGAGTTACCGAGTGGTCAGTGCCGCTTTCGACATACCAACCACATATATATTTTATATTGTGCAGCGCGTCATGATATTCTTATTATCTTTATTAAAAAATACCATTTTCTTCCCTGAAATTGAGCAATATCCGATAGTAGGGGAGAAATTTGGAAAAGAAATCGTGCCGGATCTTCTGTGTTCAATAAAGCAGTTGGTGCCATAGACGGTGCGAACATTAAAATAAAATGCTCCGTGAACCATGATGGTGAGTATATTAACAGGAATCTGGACTACAGTATACAATTGCAAGGTAAAATTTACTAAATAAAAACATTAATCTAAACTGTATAATATGAACATAAATTATATTTAACTATTTGTGATGCGGATCAAAAATTCCTGAACATCAACGTCGGCTGGCCTGGGTCTGTACTGCGCAACAGTGTGAGTTTTTTTTTAAACAAAGAAATATCCCGCCGAAGGGTATTTTTTTTGGTAGATTATTGGTTTTGATAATGCCAACATCATTTGGTTTAAGTTTTTCTCCTTGTGATTGCCATTTAATTCGTCTATGTAGGGTTGTGAGGTATTCTGTGTGCCATCTCTGCCAAAGGTGCTGTAACGCCTTTTGTAATTGATGCCATCTAGTAAGATGTGATGATGTTATATCGTTAAGATTATAGTCCGGTAATTGGTTGATTGGTCTACCAATTAAAAAGTGGCCTGGTGTCAACGCGTCAATTTCATCGGTTAAAGAACTGCAAATTGGCCTAGAATTCAGTATTCCTTCAATCTGCACAGCTATTATTGTTAGCTCCTCAAATGTGTAGATGGTGTTACCCATTACTCTCATCAGGTGGAATTTAAGAGATTTAACGGCCGGCTCCCACAATCCACCAAATGATGGGGCCGCACTTGGAATAAGATGCCATTTTTTCAAATCTGGAGTTAGAGTTGTACAAATTTCATTAGAATTATATTTTTAAAAATTATATAATTCCTTTAGGATATTTTTTGCTCCAATAAAATTGAAACCGTTATCGGAGAAAATTTCTGAGCACATGCTTCTTCTGGAAATAAATCTTCTTAAGATCGCCATAAATGATTCAGTTGTAAGATCACCCACTACTTCAATGTGTACTGCCTTTGTGGACATACAGACGAATATAGCTAAATAGGCCTTGGAATGCTTTGAACCTCTACCATGCTTCTGCTTTATCATCAATGGCCCAGCATAGTCTACACCTACTTTGACGAATGGCCTGTCATAGGTGACTCACGCTTCTGGAAGATTTCCCATGAGTTGATTATTTGGTTGACTTCGATATCTCGTACAGACGGTACATCTGCGTATAATTTCCTTGATTAGAAAGCGACCTTGTAAGATATGATAATTTTGTCGTTTGATGCTGGTAAGTAATGTAGCTCCTACATGCATGTTTTTATGATGCAATTCCGTTACCAACAGTTTTGTAATGTAGCATCTGGGTAAGATGATTGGATGACGTGTATTAAAATCAACAGATGAATGTTGGATTCGACCTCCTACCCTTATGATGTTATCGTCATCAATGAATGGATTGAATTGATATAATTTTCTCTTCTTCGATATCACTTAACGAATCTGAATATCTTTAACTCGTCGCTGAAATACTCCAGTTGAAGAAGTTTGTAAATAAACATTTTACTGGCAATTATTTCTTCGATGGTTAATACATTTGAAGTCAGTCTTTGGGACGCATGACGAAGATTATGGTAGAAGCGCTTGATCTACCCGATGATACTTATAAATTTGTGAAACGAAGAAAATATTTGACTGATTATAGGAAGAATATCCGAAGTAAATGGAATTGTTGATATAAGCACATCAGCACTCAATTTTTCTTCAGGAGCCTCCCCTAATTGTTGCGGTTGTTTTGGCCAATGGGACGAGTCTAGCCACAACCAATCAGGACCCCATAATTTATGACTGATTACTTCTTGTGGTAGTAAACCTCGTAAGGCACAATCTGCTGGGTTGTGTGATGATTGAGAGAAAAGATAGAATATTTGCCGTTCGGGTCGCGATGAATGTTTTCCATCTTCGGGGATGAGATGATAGCCATGAAAGGATGATTGTCGAATCCGTCCAAGCTGTAATTTCGATTTCTCCACCCAGAGTATCCTTGATCATCGTGAACAATCTTTTCAGCAATACTGCAGCACACAATTCCAATCTCGGTATTGAAATTTGGTTAATAGGGACCACCTTCGTTCTGGCGGCTATCATTCTCACATTGATGCTTCCCGTTTCATTGATCGTTCTGCAATAGACTAAAGCGGCCTATGCATCCTCCGATGCATCTGCAAATCCGTGTATTTCTAATTTACCACTTGTTGTTAACAGCCATGTTGGAATACTTAGATTTTGATATGCCATTTGATTTTTCACCTTTAACCATTTTCTGCCGTCGACGAAGGGATTTCATCATCCCAATCCAACTGTAACAGGCACAGCTTCTGAAAAATTATTTTTAAATTTATTATGACAGGTGCGAGCCATCCCAATGGATCAAAAATTCGAGCAGAAAATGACAATTTACCAACCATATTTCTCTTGGTTGGTTTCATCTCAACATCACAGCAAACGTTAAAACTGAATTCATCCTTTACAGGATGCCACTGAATTTCCAACAATTTGAGATAAGTTGAATCGTCGTTTATGTTAGTTTACAGGAATCCTTTCTTTGTCGTCTTCGTTTATAATGGTTTAGTAGTTCGATAGTATTGGGCTTCAAATATTTTCGTAATTTGAACCCAAAATTTTGCAATGATGATGATACCTTATCTTGTAAGTGATAGGCTTCTTCGAGGGTATGTGCTCCAGACCTCAGATCACCTACATAGAAATGGTTTAATATTACATGTGCTGCAGCTGGATCGGTTTAGAGTGATTCATTGCCTATTACTTGAATTGTTTTGGTTGCAAGATACGGTGCAGATGAGGTGCCATATGTTACTGTTTGTAATCTATAATGTGTTACAGGCTCTGTCGGACTATTTCTCCATAATATGCGCTGATAATTCCTATCGTTTCGATCAATTAGTATCTGTCTGTACCTCTTTTCAATGTCAGCAGAAAATACCACCTTAAATAGTCGAAACCTTAGTAAAATGCTTACGAGTGGTTGGTATAAGGTAGGACCAACTAACAAGGTGTCATTTAAAGATACTCCGTTCGAGGATTTAAATGAAGCGTCAAAGACCACTCGAAGTTTGGTTGTGGTACTCGAAGGTTTGAAAACGCCATGGTGAGGTAGATAAAAACTGTGTTGGCGATTCTGGTCTATTTCTTCCATGTGGTTTAATTGGCGGTATTCGTTAATAAATTTGTGGTATGCCGTCTTGAATTCGATATCTCTTTTGAATCTTGCTTCTATGTTTTTAAGATTTTTCAATGCGCTGTTCATACTTTTTCCAAAGGTTGGATTTTCAATTCTAAAGGGAAGTCTAACAACGAATCAACCATTACTGCATAATGTGTGTCTTTGAAAATGTTCATAATTTTTTATGTTATCATCAGTCAACAACGATTAAGTTGGAATTTGATCAATTTCCCAAAATTTCTTTAGAGTGTTGTCAAGATTGAGCTCACTATGTAAACTGGTGGTAGATGGAAGCACTTGATTATTATTATCAACAGTTCCAGCAATAATCCAGCCAAACAGTGTCTCTTGCGCAATTGGTGCACCTTGTTCGCCGCATATTATCTTGCTGCCTATAATATGAAAGAAATAATCACTGCCTATTATCATATCAATAATACCTGGTGTATGAAATGTTGGATCATGCTGCCCAGCACACTCTCGGTATAGTGAAAACTAGGCCCAAAAATGATTGGTTTGATGAGGAGTGTCGTCTTGCTGTTAAGCAACGCAATATAGCCCACAATGAAGCGCAGACTCGGTTTACAATTGCAAGGAAAAACAAGGCAGTTCTTGCTAGGAGGACAGCTAAACGCATTTGTAGACAGAAGAAGCGCGAATGGTGGAAGGCCAAGGTCTTAAGAGTACAACAACTCAGCAATGAGCACAATTCACGTGGTTTCTTTAAAGGAATCACCGAATTGCACCATACCTTAAGATCTCGGTCAACTGCCATTCGGGACCAGGATGGAAACCTCTGTGTTAACGTCGATACATGGCGTGAACATTTTTCTGATCTACTTAATGTTCCACATGTATCACAAGCTGTATTTGAATACCCTCAAATACAGACCGCGGAGATGTTCATTGAGGATCCATCCTATGAGGAATTCACAATGGCCATGCAGAGATTAAAGAAAAATCGTTCACCAGGGGTTGATTGCATTAATTCAGAGCTCTTGATATTTGGAGGGCTAACTTTGTGGAACTGTCTTTTCGACCTTATTCGATTGGTATGGCGAAATGAAGTTATGTCTGACGAATGCAAAGTGGCCGCGTTATGCCCAATATTCAAAAAGGGTGATCGCATGAAATGCGAGAATTATCGCGGTATAGCTCTCCTTTGCACAGCATATAAGTTACTGTCTTACATAATCTTGGGAAGAATTACTCCTCTAGCGGAGGAAATTATCGGTGACTACCAAGGAGGATTCCGTCCAAATCGGTCAGTCACTGATCAAGTTTTTTCGCTACGGATGATTCTTTCCAAGTACTACGAAACATCTCGCAATGTACACCAGGTATTCCTAGATTTCAAGCAAGCCTATGACTCGATCAATCGAGAGAGGCTATGGTATGCGCTTGAATATTTAGGAATACCACAAAAATATGTACATTTGTGTAAAATGACAGTAACGCAGTCACAATGCTGTGTCGAAGTTGAGAACAGGCTATCGAGAATTTTTGCAATTACTTCTGGTGTTCGACAAGGAGATGCGCTGTCCCCGATACTTTTTAATCTCATGTTGGAATACATCCTTCGTAAAAGTGAAACACCTCAGGACAAAATCTTATTCCGACAATCCAATCAACTTCTTGCTTATGCAGATGATATCTGTGTGATTGGATTAAATGGCAACGGAGTGAAAGAGATACTTGATCCACTGGAACAGTGTTCAGCTTCCGTTGGTCTCAAAATCAATGAGTCCAAAACCAAATATCTAATCTCTGGTTTTAGAGACCAAGACGCAATTGATTTCAGTAGTGGAAACCACACGTTTGAAGGAGTGATGAGATTCAAGTATCTTGGATCTCTCATTACTCACGATAATAGTGTGGGAGAGGATATCAAGGTTCGCATTGCCGCAGGCAATCGGGCTTTGTATCCTCTAAGGCCACTGCTGAAATCAAAATATCTTGCAAATATGGATAAGCTGAAGCTGTACAGAGTGTTGATCAGACCCGTTGTCATGTATGGATGTGAGAGTTGGACCTTGACGGATGAGTACGAAAGATGGCTTCTAACATTCGAGAGAAGAATCATGCGTGTGATATATGGCCCAAAACGCGACGTTGATGGCACATACCGAGTTCTATTCAATCACGAGATCAGGAATTTAATGCAAATTCCTGATATCGTGCATGAAATCAAAGGACAGCGAATACGCTGGCTCGGTCACGTTCTGCGTGCTGATCCGAAACGAATGATACAGCGATCTTTAAAGGGAGAACCGCCTTTCGGTAGGCGAAGAGGTCGCTGTCGGCGACGATGGCTCCACGGCGTAGAGAGCGATATGGCATCTTCCAACTGCTTACAACAGTATGAAGAGCTGGCTCGTGATCGAAACTGTTGGAGCCAGATTGTTGACACGGTACGGGCCAACAATGGCCTGTAAAAACCGCAAAAAAAAAAAAAAAAAAAAAAAAAAAAAAATTTGGTTTGATACTGCTTGAGTCGAATCGTCGGTCTCTTCATTCGATTGATCTAAATGTAGAAGTGAGTGGTGTCTTCTCGCACATAATCTTCATCTTGGTTTTGATCTACAATTATAAACTGTGTGATTATTGTTAAGGCAATTGACACATCTACGATCATTTTTTATTAAGTTTCTCCTTGCGTCAACATTTAGTGCCTTGAATTTGGTACATTCAAATAATTGATGTGAATTGGTTTGGCACACAGGACAGGTTATCGATGATGCTGCATGAAACCCTCTTGCTTTACTGGATAATTTGGACATACCCTTCATTGATGACTTCATGTCCTCCATTGAGTCAGCTCTTTTGCCAAGAAATTCATAAAAATTATTAAGCGTTGGAAATTCGATATCAGGTGATTCACGCATCCATAGCTGTTTTGATTCATCATCGACCTTGTTGAATAAGATATATATTAACCAGATATCCTTTGAATTAGCCTCGGTACCAAGTGCCTTTAAATCTCGTGTTGATGCGTCGGCATTATCGAGCAATCGTCTGATGTTTATTGCATTGGCAGAAATAATTGATGATTGCTCCATGAATAATTTAATGAATGCATTTGCCGTTAATTGTTTTCGATCATAGCGTTTACTTAATTTTGAGACAGCCTCGTAGTAATTCGCTTCGGTTATAGCGAAATGTCGAATCAATGCACTGGCCTCGCCTCGTATTACTCCCTTCAGATATTGAAACTTTTGTGCGGGTGTTAATGAATGGTTCTCATGCACTGCATCCTTAGGTTAGGTTAGGTTAGGTTGAGTGGCTGCTACAGCACACTTAGACCGGCAACGGTCCGTTGTGATACCACAGGATCTTACTCCCCTTTTACCCCTATGAGAACCAGTTAGAGCTTCTTACGTAGCGTAATAAGTCTCGCACATTACAGTTCTCGAGATCGGAAAGGCAGTCCATTAAAAACTTACCCAGATATTCATGTCTTTTGTGTGCCAAAGCCGGGCAAGAGCATAGGAGGTGGACTAACGTCTCTTCCTCCTCCTCGTCCCTACAGCTTCTGCAAAAGTCATTTACTTCCAGACCCAGCCTTCTCGCATGTTCTCCAAGAAGGCAGTGTCCTGTGAGTATCCCCACGATCGTTTTAAGTTCACGTCTTCGCAGGGAGATAAGTGCCTTTGAGCGTTTCAAGTTCAGCTTTGGCCAGACTTGTCTTGCCAAAGATGAGAGGGTGTTCGTCCACCTATTGTTCGCAGAGGCTTCCGCCTCTTTTTTAAGCACAGTCCTCAGTGCGTTAATGGGTCTCCCCAACTTCGACCTTTCCGGTAGTAGTTGGAGAGTTGTACCGTGCCTCGCTAGTTCGTCCGCCCTGCAGTTTCCCATAACGTCTGAGTGGCCGGGGACCCAGACTACCTGGATGTTGAAATGCTCACTCATCTCATTAAGAGACGAGCGGCAACCCAACGCTACTCTAGACGTTAGAGAAACAGCACCCAGCGACTTGATTGCCGCCTGACTGTCCACATAAATTGCGATATCAGTCGAGGATACCACATTATGTTTCAACCAGTTCAGGACCTCTTCAATCGCTATCACTTCTGCCTGGTTCACACTGCAGTGATCAGGGAGGCGAACTGCTATACCTACCTCTAGTTTATCACAGAAGACTCCAGCTCCTACTTTACCGTGTAGCTTGGAGCCATCCGTCAAGAACTGCAATGCTTCCGTTTCAGCTGCCAACCCGCTCCTCCAGGATTCCCTTGAGGGGCAGGTGGTTCCGAACCTTTTCTCGAAGCACAGAGTCGGTGTAATATAGTCTAGATTCGCCAGTTCTTTCCTCAGCGATCTGACTATCGTCGAGTGTCCTATTTGAAGACATTTCCACTGAGATATGGCTGATAGTCGAGTGGCCGTAATCGCCGCCATCTGCTTACCATAAATGTCCACGGGGAGAAGGTGAAACAAGACCTCTAAGGCACTTGTAGGTGTTGTCCTCAGTGCCCCGCTTATAAGCGGGGCAGGCCGTTTTTTGCACCTTCTCAATCCTTTTCCTGTATGTTATTTTATCAAGAGCTGGCCACCACACGCTCACCCCATACATAAGTACAGGTCTTACTACGGAAGTGTATAGCCAGTGTACCAGCTCCGGCGTCAGGCCCCATCTCTTTCCGATGGCGTTCCTACACGAGTACAAAGCTATATTGGCCTTGTTTACTCTTTCCAGAATGTTGGGCTTCCAGCTTAGCTTACTGTCCAAGATAACGCCTAGAAATTTTGCCTTATCCGTAAAAGCTAGTCTGTTACCATTTAGGAGAGGTGGATCTACTACAGGGATTTTATATTTCCTCGTAAATAGTACCAATTCAGTTTTAGACGCGCTAATTGCCAGTCCACATTTGGTGGCCCACCTCGTTATAATTAGGAGGACATTTTGGATTACCTCCGCCACTGTGCTTATGTATTTCCCAGAGACAGCTATCGCTACATCATCTGCATAAGCAATCACTCCGATCCCTTCTCTCTCCAGCTTTAATAGCAGCTCATTGATTGCTATGTTCCAGAGCAGAGGAGACAGAACACCTCCCTGTGGGGTTCCCCTAGTCACCCGTCTCCTGATGGTGGATTCCCCCAGCTCTGAGTTAATCATCCTGCACCCAAGTATATGATTGATTAACCTTCTTATAGGGTAATCCACACCTAGTAGCGACAATCCCTCCAGAATTGCCTCCTTCCTTACATTGTTAAAGGCGCCTTCAATGTCAAGAAACGCCACCATACAAAACTCTTGCGAGAATAATGATTTCTCAATTGTACTTACCAGGGCATGCAGAGCTGTGTCCACAGACTTCCCTTTACAGTAAGCGTGCTGAGTCTGAGCCCAGTCACTAGGTCTAATTTTTGAGCGTATGTAGATATCTATCAGCCTTTCCAAGGTTTTCAATAGAAAGGATGATAGAGTTATTGGTCTTTAGTCTTTTGGGTAGCCCTGCGAGTATTAACATGCTTTCGGAATAAAAATCACTCTAACCTCCATCCACTCCCGCGGAATACAGACAAGTTTTAAACACCCTTTGAAGATTACCTCCAACCAGGGGAGCATAATCCTCGAGTTGTTCTGAAGCTCCGCGGGAATAATACGTTCAGGGCCCGCCGATTTATAGGGTTTGAACCCTTCAATTGCCCATAGGATCCGTTCTTTGGTTACGATATCTTCTATGCGCATTACGTTTGCTTCTTGATGAGTACCAGTCCCTGTCGAGTCATCGAAGCTTCCTGGAAAGTGGGTTTCGATGAGAAGTTCCAAGGATTCCTTACTAGAAGCAGTCCAGGATCCATCTGGTTTAATTAAATAACTGGGACTGGTAGGATTGGTAGACAAAATCTTCCTAAGACGAGAGGTCTCGGAGACTTCTTCTATTTTGTCACAGAAGAGTCTCCAGGATTTCCTCTGTGCCTTCCTTAATTCTTTTTTGTATATCTTGAGGTCCTCCTTGTAGGAGTCCCAGTCCTGAGCCTCTCTCGTACTTTTGGCTCTATAAAATGCTTTCCTACACGCTTTCCGGTAGGTCCCCAGTTCCTTGGACCACCATGCCGGTTTTTGCTTGCCCCTGGGTTTAACTATTGGGCAAGCAGCGTTAAAGGACCGATTACAGGCAATTGTGAAAGTTTTCACTATGCTGTTCAGTTCCTTCACTGTCGCTGGTGGCTCAGGGGTCTCTGTTAATAGTAGTCCTATAAGGGTTTCCCCGTACTTGCTCCAGTTTGTCTTTCTGGGATTCCTGAAAGGTTTCCGGGTGGCAGGGGAAACGTTAAGACTAAATGTTATGTAACGATGGTCAGAGAAGGAGTGTTCCTTCCACTCTCCATTCCCTGACCAAAGGGTACAGGTTTTTTGAGGCGAAGGTTACGTCCAGAACCTCCTGCCGATTTTTAGTAATAAAAGTGGGTTCTTGCCCAATATTACACACCATGAGGTTGTTGTTTAAAATGTAATCAAAAAGTAACTCACCTCTCTCATTGATATCAGTGCTTCCCCAGATTGCATGGTGCGCATTTACATCACATCCAAGGAGCACCCCAATCTTCTTCCTGTACGATTCGAGGACCAGGTCCCCCAGGTTATCCGGCGGAACCTGTTTGTCCCGGTCCAAATAGGCTGAGACCAGCCAAAATATACTGCCACCAACCTCTAGGCTGACCACAGTTACGTCACCATTGCTGTATTGAGGAAGAAGGAACATATTTAAATTATTTTTTCCAAGAATGCAGGATCTGATATTCCCCGAATTTCTTGAGTATAATAAGTTATACCCCTTCATTTTAAGGCCACAGATCCTGTTGGTGTTTATCCAAGGTTCTTGAATAAGGACCACGTCCTCTTTTGATCTAGTCAGTCTGAGGAGTAAGGCGGCCTACGCCGCCTTTGAATGGTGTAGGTTAATTTGTATTAAATTTAGCATACATTTACCAAGTTGAGCCTACTTACCTGTTTACTCCCCGCTACCGCAGGCTAGTTTCCATTGGAGTCGCCGGTGTCTCCCGTCTCTCCCCCCATGGAACTTGTTTCCCCGACGTTTGCAGTCCTTCCGTCCCTTGGGTCCGACAGGTCTTCTTCGTCTGACGCCAGGGACAGTCGGCTGCCCATCTCCTCTCGAAGTGCGGTCACCTCGGAGAGCTCCATCGGTTGGGCTGTCTCTCCTCCAAGTGCAACTGCATCAGTTGTGGACGGGCTGCCTTCCTCTCGTGTTTCAGCCTCGTCTTTTTTGTATACTTTGAGAGTAATCGACCCGAAACCGAAGTCGATTACTCCCTTAGTCGTGGCAAGCGGCGCCAGGGACTCCATGTTGATTATCATAGTTGATAATCTGGAGCCCCCTTTGCATCCTCTTGCCTCACGATCTTCCAGTTTCCTGTCGGAAGATCGGGGTTGCTGATTCTGATTATCTCAAGAATCTCTTCTGGGCTAGCTGGTTCGGTTGGCAGCCAGACGCGTGCTCTTGGCCTGCTAGGAATCTCTTCCCTGCTTACAGCCGCCAGCTTCGCGCCTTGCCACACCTCTCCTACCTCCGCTACAGCCTTTTTATAAAGCTCCACTGATCTGGCATCAGAGCACGCTATAAGTTTAACGCGCCCTTGATGCCAGCCCGCATCTCTGCAGGATGGAGGGGGTCCTGGATTTTTTTCTCAGGATCCTTAGGAAAACGGAGTTTAGTGCATTGTACACCAAGCTCCATTTTCCCATGGTGATGCTCCCATCTTCATGACTCCTGTCAATGGCGGCTAGCACCAACAAACGGTCCTTCACAATATCCCTGAAGGATTTTGGTCTAGCCTTGTTAGGAGGCAAAACCTTGTGAGGAGTTTCCTTCTCCGCCTGCATTTTGGGCCGTTTTGTGTCCACGAACTCCAACTCATCCTGGGACCGCTGTCTTTTTGACACATGGTCCCTCTCTGAGTTTTCGACCGTTTTCTTGGCCCATGTCACGGATTGCTTTTGTTCAGCCGTAAGCTGCCCCTCAGGGGTTGCAGCCCACCTGTTCAAAACTCTAAACGCCGCGCGTCTATCCCTATAGCGCTGCTTCGATTGGTTGACGTTAGTCGAACCTCCCTCAGCAGCCCTTAACTTACCCTGAGTTCCGCTCGTCCCTGGCTTAAAAGCCTTGAACTTGCTTCCCCCTGGTGTCTTTGAGGGAGCCCCACCTTTACGGTTTGAGCTCTCACTTTTTGTTTCCGGCCTTTGGAGAGTGCCGGTCTCGGGTTTTTCCGGCCTTTGGAGAGTGCCGGTCTCAGTTTTGTTTTTATTGGATTCCATGTTGTTCTCACGAGTATCGGAGAAATATATGGTCCACCTGCGCAGAGATCCGCTTACGCAGGTAAGGCTTCTTACAACTGGAGGTCGCCAGGTATCCAGAGGGCTCCGTTTGCGACTGGGCTTTGTTAAATGGGCCCCCAGCTTGGTAGTTTGTTGGCACGGGTCGCGTAACACCATAAACCAGCCCATCTGCCGTCATTTAGCGTGACTCGCCCCACACCTAGGTCACTTTACCCAGCCGTTCTAACGAACGAGGACCCGGAGGCGACGACAATTATGAAGCCACTGCAGCCTTAAAAAGATCATGAAATGACTGCCACTCGCGATAATCACCCGAAAATATCGGTATATTTAAACGTGGTATAGTTTAAAATCACCTGCAGCCTTATGAGACGTGTTGTTAAAGACACCTGTTGAGTCATCCATTGATTGTTTATGTAGTGATCCATTTTTCTTTCTGAGCCACGTGTTAAGGTTTATAACGATTTTATAGTACTGCTTCGCAATGGTTTCCATGTCAGAAGTTTCCTCGCTCGATTCACTAAATATTTTATCTTCGATATCTACGAATTCTTGATGCAATTAGGTGATGCGTGCCAATTTGACCTTGATTTCTTGTTCATCACTAGAGTTGGAAAGCTCCGTCGAGAATTTTTCTAATT
This sequence comes from Tipula lateralis, assembly GCA_963932295.1. NCBI lineage: Eukaryota > Metazoa > Arthropoda > Insecta > Diptera > Tipulidae > Tipula > Tipula lateralis. The sequence goes on along the minus strand of OZ010739.1, from coordinate 7,161,343 downwards.
TCGTAATAAGCCCCTTGAGAATACTTCGGGGTTTGATTAATGGTGCTAAAGCCATTGTAACTGCACTGTGGTTCACTCGAAAGTTTATTCACTATTTTAACTATGCTTCACTGAAACAACTAGAACGTTCTACCGAACCCCTTCATAATATATACGTTCGAGACTTCAATTGTTGATATAATTTAATCAAGTTGATGCCGGTGCGTATAATCCGGCTCGAAAGACCAATGTTTTAGAAGTGAACTGTATATACACAATTTGGTTGTTGTGTCTTATTAGACTATTGAATAATTTATTGTAATATCTTCGCGATGTTGACTCGTTGGCTGCCGAAAATGAGTTGGCGGTAACAAACAGAAATCGCGCCGTGCTGAATAAGTGGAGATTATACTATTTGATGATACGTGACGGTAACATTGGTAAGCATATACAATTGCATATTAATTACATACCACTTCATTCTAATGAATGACAATTATGTAAACAATTGATATCTGTCGAAGGTAAGTAAATTATGTTATGCAATATATATATAATTTTATATAATATGATTTTAGGAATAGTACAAGACCACCGAGATCTGTGTTACGAGATTGCCGTAATATCAAAAGAAGATGAGTATTTATTATACAATTCAAAACTTAATTCTAGTTTCTACATTTTGTTTGTCTATTGATGAGCTGCAACGAAGAGGCCATATCATCAAATTATACAAGAAGCAATCAGACCTATAAAAACACTATTTTTTTTGCAAAAAATTCAAATCTGATTCAGACGAGCTGAAAAGCTGAACATCTGGAAAATATTTTTCAACGACTTTTTTATAATTCTATCGTTCCGTTCAATAGATTTTAAAATCTTTTAATCTCGTGCCTTAATGTAATCCATCATAGATTCCTTTTTTTTGGCTGGAGGAGGCACAATTGATTCGCATCAGATGTAAACGTAAGATCCTCTTCAAAAGCCTGTTTCACTTCAGGATCTGGATCGTATTCAACAAAATCATCCCAATTAGCTTGGGCGCTACAAAAGGATATCAATCCTGAAAGGAGCAGTTATATTATGCTGTTGGGATATAAAATCATTAATTAAGCTAAAATATGGCCAGTTTCGGGTGGTCACAAATAGTGGCATGTTATTGACAAATTGCCCATTATATTCGACACCAACTTTAATACGGCCAATAATCTGTATCGGATTCTGTTGAAAATCTCTTAACTGTAATTCACATTGCTGTAGATTTCGTGGTGATTTCTAAATAGATCGTGTATCTGGTCCACTTTGTATTTGCATTATACTTTGGTGACTATGATAGTTGTGTCCATCTTCATCTCCTTCGACACGAAAATTTGCTTGACAAAGTTTTTGCATCGTTTACTTTTCTAAGAGTTCGTTTTGTTCTGATTACTGTTGGCAGGATAAGAATGACCAACTCGCTGTAGATGGTTGATGGGTCCACAAAATGCATAAGTAATACTTCGATGTTACAGGTGGTTCGCAAAAGATTTTTTCTAAGCTTTTACATTGTTTGGTGCACGTGGTAGGCAATTTTGTCCATGATAATTGATCCTCGTAGAGTGGGCAGTAAGAGTAGTATCGGATAATTGATGCGATTGATGAAGAAATTTCACTTGGCTGGACCGTTGTTCGGCATCGATGATGGTTTTGTGATCATCTGACGCTATTTCAGCAGCAACGGCGTTTCCACAAACTTTCTGCAACGTCACGGATTGAAGAACTTTCTCCACCAGGAATTGTTGTTGCAAGGTCGAATTTCGGATTCCACAAATGATTCGATTGCGTAGCATTTGGTCAATACTTCAAGATGGAAGATTACCCTTATTCTTATAGCTCATATGTTGTTCCCCCACATAGTGTCAATAAATTGACACTCGTTTTTGTGGCATCCACGATGTCGTTTGCTTCGAAATATAAGTCAAAACGTCGGCAATACCCTTGCCGTCTAGCACCTGTTTTCATCTAAAATGGTTTCATATTTCCAATTGATGCCATGATGGGCACGTGTAATATAATGTTTTAAGGAAAACACGTTTCTTTTATCCAAAATATTATATTTTTCTTTATTAGTTACCAGTTTCGCTATTGTAAATCGAATGAATGAGATTAATTACTGTTTCCACTTGTACCCTTTCATTGTTATGTACATTAGTGTAGTACAATATATATATATATATATATATATATATATATATATATATATATATATATATATATATATATATATATATATATATATATATATATATATATATATATATATATATATATATATATATATATATATATATATATATATATATATATATATATATATATATATATATATATATATAATATATATATATAAATTATATTGGTTTTAATAAATCTCCCAATAAGGGACAATCAATGTCATGTATCAACTTCTTTTTCATGTGACTACTGATTTTTTTTTGTAATGGAAAGCCGTTGGTTTCTGTGAAAATCGTACTTTCATTGTATGGATTAACGGAGGAAGGTGGAAAAATCAAAGGTGGTAAATATATGATAATCTAGATCACTGCTATTTGAAAATTCGTATAAGCAACAGATATTTTTGTTTGCTTATACCAAACATTGATTCAATAGAAAACTAGACTATTGATTGTCAAGAGAGCAAATTGTTTATTAAAATAAAATAATTTACACAACCAAAAATTAAATAACATATAATAAATATAATCTAAATGAGAAAAAAATAATTAAGAATAGTGCTGTGTATTAATTAAGAATGGTGATGGTGTATATAATAACGAATAAATAAATAAAAAAACATTTTATGGTTATAATAATAAAAATTATAATAAAACTATAAATAAGTGTCTCATTATTTAATTTTAATTCAACATATATGCACATTGATTTGAAAATTTACATAGTAATTTAACTGGACATCATATAATTTCTTTATACAACATGACCAAGATATGTGGTAAGTATATAAACCTAATAATTTTCATCATATTTTCATATATACCTAATTCTGTTTTTACGCGATAAAAAATTCGCGTAAAAAACATCGAGAAAAAATATTGAATTTCATGAAAAGTAGGCGAATCAAAAATTAAACCTAATCTTATGTACATTAAATAAATTCATAAACTTTAACATAACGAAAAAAAAATAAGAGCAAAATATGTAATCTGTAATTCAGTCTCAACCGTCAGTCTATTAAAAAACATTGCCACAATTCAATATGTAATTATTAATTGCTGTCGCTATCGGACCATAGACGCATTCGTCCCGAGACACATTTTGGATTACATCAGTGTACTCAATTGGTGTCGGTGGTGTCGTGCGTCTAGTTACAAATTCCGACATTACGTTGAGTTCCGTTCTCGGTAGCTACCTATCAATAGTTTTAGCTCACGCAGAAATTTTGCAGCTCGTTCTTCAATGTGCTCATACTTTTGCAAATGGTTGCTTAATTGATTTGCTATAAGTTTTAAGTTGATCTGAGGTTATGGCGACAGCCTCTTCGTCGGTTTCAATATGTTTTTCAGTGTCGGTATCATTAAGCGCAACATCTGAAATTTCATCCTCGCTATAAGCGGTTTATTCACTAGCTATTCTTCGTATCTGCCGATGATATGTTGTCGAATCTTCCTCCGCCTACTTCATTAGCTAATGTTACGATGTTGGAGTACTCAATCGTGTTAGAAAGCACTGGCTCGTTGTTTGTATTTTGAAAACATGTACATACATTATACTATACAATATAATATAACCGAAATAACCGAAAATTTAGTTGATCGCGCAATAACAAGTGAAATTGTGAAAAAAGAAAGATTTTTTTCGATTCGCGTTAAATCAAATTCGCGCAAAAACAAAATTGGGTGATTTTGGTTTGAGGGTGTACTTGTTCACTTAGTAATGTTAAATTTTTTATAATTATCGTTAAATATTTTTAAAAAAATGAATATGTTTTAAATAATCATACACGTAGGTGGTAGATTAAGATAGGGACGCTTCAATAATGGTATTGAATATAGTGCAAAAAAAATAGTTAGCGAACCCTGAGTATTATATATCCCATCCCAACGCTGTGTGTGACATTAGCCGGACACGTGCTATGCTAGGGACCTCTTTTACTAGTGCTAAGATTAAGTATTGACAATGGGACCACATGTATGTAGTTACAAATTGTTACCATATAAATATATATATATATATATATATATATATATATATATATATATATATATATATATATATATATATATATATATATATATATATATATATCACCGTACAATTTCGAAACGTTTATCAAAATGTCGGTTTGTTTGTAAAAAGCAACGCACAAGTAATATTTTAGTATTACTTAAATCGGGTAAGAAAAATTGGCAAAAATTGACTGTCCTCTTGATTTAAAAGATTTCTGTCAACAAATTGCAGAACTTTATCCATTTTTAAAACTGTTGGATGATGATTGGAATTTTGTGGTCGAATTTGTCTCCCTTTTCAAACCTTTAAAAATCGGAACAGTTAAATTGCAAAGTGAGCAATTAATTATTGGGAACTTTTATGGAATCTGGTTGGAGCTAAAATTGGAGATTTCCAAATTTAACTCGCCGTTAAGTTCAGCCGTACAGGAAGCAATCAATCGCCGAGAAGTAAAATTGCTAGAACAAGATTACGTTTCAGCTGCGCTTTATTTAGACCCACGATATAACTTAATGTTAACAACCAGTCAAACAGATACGGCTCGTCAGTTTTTAATCAAATTAGTGCGATTTCATTGGACTTCGTTCAAAAATGAATCAGACACATCTAATTATAATTCGAAGAAAGAAAATTCCTTTACATTTACAAATGAAACTGATAGTAGTCTTTAAGGACTAGAAAACTTTTTAGCTGATAGAGAAACTGAGCTGAATTTATCTCGAAACTTTGTCAATGATTGGGGTGAGCAAAAATTGCAAAAATCGTGAACCATTAACAACCGATGTGTTAAAATATTGGGAGCCAAGTCATCTACTCGCCCAGAATTGACCGAAATTGCCAAAATTGAACTAGCAGTCCCTGCAACGCAGGTTAGCGTAGAGCGAAATTTTTCGGCACTTAAATTTATATTGACAGACAAAAGAACGAATTTGTCTGAAAAAACTTAGAAAACATATTAATGTGCAAACTAAATAAGTGATATTTTGTATACCTAAAAAAATACTTTTCTAGTTTTAGACAAGCGTTATTGGAAAAGTTGAAGTAATATATTATAAATTGTATATATGTATATTTCTATATACACTTTCCAATTATGTTTGCAAGATATTGATCGGTTGATTTTAGTTTTATAATAATAAGGTTTGCATTAATATTAATTGTTTTAATGAAGCAAGGTTCACTAGTATTAAGAAAATGTATCCATCTACATAAATTTTCCTAATAAAAATAAAGCTGCTTTTTAAACAATTAATATTAACACAAACATTATTATTAAAAAACAAACCGTTAATATTCTTGGTATATTATAAACCTTTTTAAGTTACACTCAATCCTGTTTTGTTTTTTTATCTATATCTTCAGAAAAATTCGCAATAAAAAATTTGTAAAAATCATCGCTGGAATCGATAATCAACAATTCAGATACGATTGGTTCTTCTACAATAGACCCAGAGTTAATTTCAGGAGCTGATCAACATTCTGTACAGTTTCAGCTTATCCGCATTTCCAAGATATTTTGATTTGAGAAGTCAACGTAGTGGTCATAAGACCCGATTACCAGCGGCAAGGTAAACCTTGATATCCTCTCGTACATTACCAAAATACTTGAATCTCAACATTTATTAACACGGGTGGTAACCTGTACGAAAATCAATTGCGTCTCGAAATCAGAGATCAAATGTTTGCTTTTGGACTCGTTGATTTTGGGACTAACGGGAGCTGGACACTGTTCTAGTGGAACAAGTATCTGTTTTACTACGTTGCCATTTAATTTAATCACACAGATATCATCTGCATATGCAAAAATGTAATTGAATTGTCGAAATAAGATCTTATTACTTGGAAAGAAAAAAATTAATTTCGTCGATTACAACGCCATCTATCATGAACCGAACAAAATATTTCATTCAAATCATACGTAATTTTAGTCGTAGAATCCGTATCTGCAATAAAAAATATGGCTTCCTATCTTAG